>VMBQ01001828.1:132667-151349 GCA_007657795.1 Dreissena rostriformis | reverse complement strand
GCGCGATACACGACGCGACACACGATATTTTGCGCGATACACGAAGCGACACGCGATATTTACCACGATATATGGCCTTTTGGGCTACCTACACAAGGGCGATATTTCGTGGTACATTCTCGCGCGTCGCTTCGTGTATCATGCAAAATATCGTCTGTCGCTTCGTGTTTCGCGCAAAATATCGTGTGTCGCTTTGAGTATTGCGCAAAATATCGTGTGTCGCTTCGTGTGTCAAGCAAAATATCGTGGATCGCTTCGTGTGTCGTGTGTCGCCCTTGATGAAAGAAGGGCGAGATTATAGATGGCACTATCCGGATTCCGTACAATAACGCATTTCATCTATTCATTCGTGCTGTGAACAATATTTTGTTAGTCTCAGTTCAACGCGTAGAGTATATATCTTCTTGATGTATAAATGTATAAACTGTTTGCGGGTTTTAACGTTCTTATTATTGTTTATCATTACCAAATAATAACACATTTAATCTTTATATTCACGATGCAAGGGTATTTTGTAAGTCTCCGTTCGACGCGTTGCGTATAGAACTTCCTTATGTATAAATGTATAAATTTTGTTCACTGATAACTTCTTTCTTCATTGGTACGCTTCACCAGCTATGCTGTATACTTTATAAGTAGTATGCACTAGTTTGTAGGCTGCTAGTTCAAGTATGGCAAGTCCAAACAAATGCGAAATATGAACTGATTGAATATGAAATCATCCCTTAATTGATATATTAGTTGTATATGATTAATATTTTGATTGGCATATTTGTTCAAATATATATTCTGTACATCTCCATATATTTAGATCTTTTGTGATCAGCCCAGTACAAAGATTCTAGCTGAGTGAAGATTTCATTTCACCCATTTCAGTATATGTGTTCGGAATATAATCTACCAAACACCGTTTTGTCAAAACATGATTTTTATAGTTTTGCAGCACTAGTTTTGGTCTTTTGTCTCCACTAGTACGAAGATCAGTGTTAATCATCACGTTAGAATAATGTGTTAATATGTTGTTAATGATTTTGTTAATGATTGATTATGATGATTGTTAAATGACAATATGAATAGGTCAATGTTCATGCAACACTTATTAGCATATGCACTGGCTTGTTTAAAAAAACAATCCGTATTTAGTTTTTAAAAAAAGTGTATACTTATAAAACAAATAGAACTTATTTATAATTTAACAACCAATCGCATATGAAAACTATCACAATATTGACAATATTTCACTTCCTAGTTGTCAGTAACACTCGACCGGTTTTTAATGTTAAAAGCTAATTTAAACAAGATAGCACGAATCTCTGAACACGCCGTTGAATAATTATAACAACAAGATGTACATTTTATATCGTGACATATCGTATGAATAAGTAAAGCAAGTGGGGGAAATATTGAAAAAGCGCTAAAAATATCATTTAATGTTTAGTATAGTTTTGTTCATTTTATATATAATTATGCAAACACAATGTAAAACGTATATTACAAATACATATTTCAATAAAAAAAAACTTTGAAAGTAAACACCACAGCATGGAATCATAATACGATTTTTCCATGGTAATACAATTAATCAATCAATAAATCAATCAATCAATCAATCAATCAATAGTGTATTGTCAATCCGGCATTCTGCCTTTGGCCAAGAACATATATAAAAGAAATTCGGCAAAGACAGGGAATCAGACAATATAGCATATAACATATTTAAGGATAAACAAATATGTCAATAAAAAAAAATTGTTTGCATAATAACAAATAACATGTAAGTATTTGCAATACATTCATGCGTGTAAACATGTATTAGACATCAGCTAAACGGTTTACTTTCTCAGATCTAAGTTTAAAAGCTTCTGCCCAAAAATATCGCAATTGTTTTGAGTTTTAGAACATTTGTGCAAGACATAATTGATATGTTTTTACTAATGGTAGGCCAGGGTGTCCTGATAATATATTGTATACGCAATTCGTTATATAATGGACGACAAAGTAAAAAGTGATATTCTGATTCAGATACATTTGGTTACAAGGTTTACACTTCCGCTCTTCTCGGAATATCCTATTATATTTGTCATCTTCTATTTCAAGACAATGGGAACCTAATCGAAATTTGCTCATTAGGATTCTGGAAATTTCGTTGGATATACAATCAATGTATTTTTCATATTTTAAATAGAACTCCATTTTGGGCTGTAAAGATAATGATGTATCACTCGATTCTTGTACAAATTGGTAAAAATATAACATGAAAATACCATTCATTAGGAAGGACTCAAACAAATACACTCGATGACGTTGTTAAACGTTAAGTTCATCATTTTCGCCTGTATGTATGCTTGGTTTTTACAACACGATTACTTACAATTATATTAGCATTTTGGTTATAAATTTATTTTTATTTAACTACTTACAAACACAAAGTATCTAAACGTTGGTTGTGTGCATTGATAAGTTATATAAATTAACATAATAAAATAATAATTATATTGATAGATCGCTTAAATTCAGTGGTATTTTGATATTAATTATGTACATAAAAAATGACAAATGACACTCCAGAAACAATGTCAAGAAAGAAATACTTGTTAATGTCCATAATTCCATTATTTAAAGCAAATGGCTAATAACAATACAGGACAATACATACAACGCATCATATCATTCTTTTAAATATTAAAGCTGTGGTTGCCGCCTTGGAACGGTATATGCAATGGTGGTTTGCCTTTAAACAACACAGATTATTAGTGTAAACATCAGTTTCCAATCAGGGTTGAACAAAGTTATGGAAATACACTTTACCAATTAAATTGTAATGTATTTACTATTGTGTTTAAGTTGGACGCAAACCTAAAGATAAATCCACCACCGCCATATGCAGTTCTTCACCAGAATATATTACACTCAAACGACTTAAATGTTTACATGTTTCTACTGTGACATGTTGTGTTCTCTAAGATATTGCTTATTAGTAGAAGCATCGTTTTAGATTGTTTGAAAATAATAATTTATGTTTTAGTGTTCCAAAATCAAACACATGGCACAATCATTTCACACAAATAATGCGTTAAACAACGTTATCATAAACCGTTTCATACACAGGCTCCTGTTGCATATTTTCCGCAATTATTTCAGCGTTCTCATATATGGTCCCTCTACTTGCGTGCTTATCATTGGGTGAACTGCTCATATCTTGTAAAGAAGTATATTGGTTTTCATTGCCCTGGAAATGAAGAATTCAAGCATTCAATTTATATACATGCACAGTATACACCATAGTGAATGTTAACGGTATGTCAATCGATATAGTGAGAAATTTGGCATTATTTGAGCTTTGTCATTTAGAACTTTAAATTCATAAATTAAAAAATCGTAACTAAGGAGCTCAAGTATAATCACCAAGAAATATCTTTAAAAAAAATATATACGGCGTTGATTGTGGTTGGAGTTGGTGAAAGGTGGAGAGTTTAATGAATAAGATCAAAGATAGTGAATGTCTTTTTCCANGATGATATTTAGATATGTGTGAAATTTAAAGGAGAACTATAACTAATTGTGTTCGTTTAAGATATGTGGCTTTGTTCTGCGAGTAGTTTTACGAATAGTTCTACAACGCTACAATTGTTTTTGTATATATAAATATAAGCGATTATCATGTCAGAATATTGCGCTTTTTTGTAGAAAATTAAGTTTGGTTGTTATCTGACAACATAAATCAGTCTATTCGCTTACATGCATCATTAACTTTATTTCACTTCCTAACTGTCTGTCACATTCGAAAGTTTTTTCATTTTATTTTATAGCTCACAGCTTGTGCAATTAATCTATCAACAGCTACATAAAATCCTTACAATACACATGGCTTGCTGTTTATGCAGTAATAAATTGCAAAAATGTAGCAAATTGGAAAAATCTTAGACCAAATGCGTCGTGTTCTGAGAAAACTGGGCATAATGCATGTGCGTAAAGTGTCGTCCCAGATTAGCCTGTGCGGACTTATCAGGGACGACACTTTCCGCCTAAGTTGGATTTTTGCTAAGAAGAGACTTCATTTAAACGAAAAATGTCATAAAAGCGGAAAGTGTCGTCCCCGATTAGCCTGTGCGGACTGCACACTTTACGCACATGCATTGTGCCCAGTTTTCTCAGAACGCGACACAAATGCGCGACATTTTATACACGTTTAACATAGTTTCGAAAACATTATATTTAATAACTGAAAACTGAATTCGATATAAGTCGGTATATAAATAATTAAATATGTACATAAAAACCTTTAAAAATAAAAAAACACAAAATAAAACAATAACACGATTATCAACGAGTAAGACAGTGCAGTTCGAAGTTTATGAGGTCCTTCCTAGCCGAAGACTGCATCATGTGAGGACCCGGAGTATGTCCCGGCACTCCTACTGCATCAGCTTCCTAGACTCACAAACGTCGGGACAAATTTTTGAAATTATATCTGCAATTTCCAGCTATTAAGTTGTTATTGAAAGATTTTTTTAATTTTGATGTGGTCTTGTGTTGTGGGGAGAAGCCGGAGCCCCCCGTAGGAAACCTCACCTGTCCGTTATGGTGACCACTTACTAAACTCACGTGCTTCCGGTAACTGGGATTGAAACCACTGCGCTTACCGTACAGCCCAACGAGTTAGATTCATAAAATGTGTGTCGTGTTCTGAGAAAACTGGGCATAATGCATGTGCGTAAAGTGTTGTCCCAGATCAGCCTGTGCAGTCCGCACAGGCTAATCAGGGACGACACTATCCGCCTAAATTGGATTTTTGCTAAGAAGAGACTTCATTTAAACGAAAAATGTCATAAAAGCGGAAAGTGTCGTCCCTGATTAGACTGTGCGGACTGCACAGGCTTATCTTGGACGACACTTAGCACATGCATTATGCCCAGTTTTCTCAGAACAAGGCTCATTCAATGAGTAAATACTATTCCTATGAAAGGCCTTAAATCAAATACGACCGATACATGAGGCCTTAACTTTTCTCCATTATTTCTAAATGGTATTTTATAAGCGATTACATGTAATTATGTCAGTATTTTGGAAATAAGATACTTGAATTAAATAACTTACAAACAAAATGCAGTTGAACTCTGTTTTTGTGTATTAATAGGTCATATTTACAAATGTAGCTATTTCGATAAAACTCCAGTGGTATTTCGATATGCATTACGCACATGACTTTAAAACATCCTTCTAGATTCTGATTTAGTGTTGGTTACAATCTTATGAATGAACATTACTTATTATAGTTTCCTTTTCATTATGCTATAAAATTTTAACGCACTGATGCAGTTGAATCGACCACAAACATCTGCGGTTTATCGAATTTAGGTAATTCACCAGTACAAATGATCAAGATGTGAAGATTTTGCCTTGACGGTTGAAGGACTTTGCAGATTTGCTAATTAATTTGTTCACATATAATATCAAAACAGATTCTTTAATATTAACCAGTAGTCCATACATGTTCTTATTAAACAAAATAACCAGATTCGTGCATGGGAATGACGTATTAAACGCCGGGATCGTTAATTGTGATAATATAATGATATACATACCCCTGTTGCATACACTTCTCAAATACTGCAGCGCTCTCGTAATCAATGCCTGTGCCTGTTTGCATACATAGTTTGGTGAAATTTTCACATTTTGTAGAGTGGTGTATTGGTTTTCTTTGTCCCAAAAAAAACAACATTAAAAATATTAAATTCTTTAAACTTGTTGTACCGTGATATAAATACTCATTTGTTTTTCCAGAGTAAATATCGCCCGTAAGTCAATCATTAATACTGTATCTTACAGAGTATATAAATATTAAAATACACATGTAACTAACAAGCATCAGTATCATTATCATCAGATTATATTATTCAGAAATATCGACAAAAAATCCATTCCAAATTAATAATAGTTGAATCTTAGAACTTGCTTACTGTCATTTGATACGATTTTCTTCTTAGCCTTGATTTAAAATGAAAAGAATTGAACGAAAGACATGACATTATTTAAACTTGTGAAATTCGTAATATTTATACTTGAGCTAATAATCTTAAATATGGAATTGCACTTTTTAATTATTTGAACACAAACAAGTACCTCATGATGATTTTTTTTTCTTATTTTTGTGGGAGTTGTTTGCTCGTACTTTCAAACAAAATGCACATACATCTATTTTGTAACAGTTTTCTGGGGTCGAAAATATTGCGTATTGACATTTTGTCCGTATGAATTTATATAGTTGCTTGAGACATTGTCTGTATGTTATGTCGATGACATGCAGATGGCAATGATGACTAATATTTACGAAATAATACTTGTAATAATTTGTTTTCGAATAACCCACGGCCCAGGAAGTTTTGATGCGTAGGATTTAATCACGAGTGTGAAGCTCTAGTTATGACCTAAACGTCTTATTTCGATTCTAACACAGCTTTAAACGGACTCTTTATCTAATGCGGGGAATCACGTGGTCAGATTTGAGAAAAATGGCCGCCGATGCCTTGATTCGATGGAGAAATCGAGTCTTCAAAAAGGTACATCTTCCTTATTACTTACTTGTTTTAAATCGGATGACGCCTATCATAGGGCCAGCCTGAAGCGGTTTCAGCGAGTATCAACCGTTTTCCTCTGGTTGGTCTGAGTGTGGAGATTACTCATGCAATATTTCGCGATTTCCTAAACCGTCACTTGACATTTAACACGGACAAACAATAATATCACTGTTTTCACACTAGTTAGCACTGTTGAAGTACCAGTTGTTTATGTGGACGCATTTTCGGTTGAAAAAAAAATGGATATATCGATTGCTCATGGCGTTATTTTCAAGGTTAAGTTGAGTTTCGATTGGTTTTGACGATTGGTATTGAGCACGCACATTGCCCTTATACACGGACAACTTTGAACAACCTGATATTGAGCACGCACATGTCAAGGAATACCGTTTTCTCCGCGCAATAAGTCTAAAACAACCTCGCATTGGCATGTTCTGGTACATGTAGCGATACATATATAATGTAAAGGCACTGTAAATGTTAGTTTCGTATACGAAATTGGCTATCTGGATCATCATAATTTTATTTTCAATAGGAATTTTTTTGCTAGCTTGTTTCGGTGTAGCTGATTTTTGTTATGGCTTGCGAGTATTTGAAAATGTTGTTTTTCCTCCAGACAGTTTTATTAATATTTTTTTTTGACTGCTGTGTTTTGCTTGAAGAAATCCCGTTAGGATATTGTCATTTAAGTTTCACATTTCAATTCACAAGGACACATTTGTAACCGGGATAGTAATTACTCTATTATGTCCTTTTAATTAGTCAGGAAAGTAATCCTATCGGATGGGGTGGGTTCTTGGTAAGTCCTTAGTGATTTATTGAGCAACACGGTTACAATTTCTGTTACTATTCAATACGGTTAACAATAAGCACGCATCCTGAAAGTACATAAGTTGAACAATCCTTACAATCATGTAATAGACATAATTGATACATGTATACAAATCCCTTATACTTTTACATGTATACTTCATAATATACATCTCTTATTTAATATAATCATATCAATAAAGGTCAAATATACCTTTGTGTGAAGTGGCGCCTTAACTATATGACACATATATTATTTACACAATTACTTCAGGAAATGCATGTAAACTCACTTTAAGTACACAAGTACTGGTTAATGCAAGTTATACTTTCACTTTCAGTTTCAAATTCAGTTCACAATACACAATCAATCAAATCTCTTATCTTCAATATACCTCATCAATTAAAGCAACCCAACTTCTCTTTATTCAAAGCAGTATTCTATTCAATTACTAATCCCTATAATATATTGTTCATTCAACTGTATCAAAACCAATAATCAGTTTCATCAATTTCAATATTTCAATATACCAGATTCACTGTAGGTAGTAATTCAGTAAATGTTTTTCACTCTATTGCACAATAATGCACGTCAATTGCATTTATGAGACATATGAACACATATTATAAAAATATTTGCTTTGTTTCAAAATATGATATAATACAAGTATTCAACAACAATTCTAAATAAATGTCTTTCTATAATGAATATTTATTATGTATACCGGTATACCAATTTAAGCTCAAATTTAATTTAATACAAAATTTACCAAGTATCTTTATATCAATTATATTTCAAAATTCACACGCCTGGACACAAAATATCTTCAAAATCAAAATAATTATGTAATTGCTTACTTCTAAAATTTACTTTTAACAACTGTTATATGAAGTAATAAAGTAATACCAATGATATGCTTTATAAAGAAATGTACTTTACTCTAACCAATCAAAGCCTATCTTAGTCATAGAAATGAACATACATGTATATCATATGGATAGTTCGGTAATCTACAGCGGTATTTCGATATGCATTATGTACATAAGATAGGAACAATGAAACTCCAGAAACAATATCAGGAAAGAAATACTCGCTAAAGTCCCTAGTCTATTATTTAAGTGAAATGCCCAATTGCCTAAACAATACAGGAAAATACATACAACACATCAGATCACTTTTATTAATAAAATCAAACCTGTGGTTGCCGCCTTGCAACGGTCAATTCAATGGCGGTGTGCCTTTAAACAACACAGCCTTCTGGATTATTATTTTAAACATCAGTTTCCAATCAGGGTTGGAACAATGATTGAACAAAGTTATGGAAATACACTTAGCCAATTAAATTGTAATTTAGTTACTATTGTGTTTAAGTTTGCGGCAAACCTAATAATAAATCCAACACCGCCATATGCAGTTCTTCGCCAGAATATATTACACTCAAACGACTTAAATGTTTACATGTTTCTACTGTGACATGTAGTGTTCTCTACGACTTTGCTTATTAGTAGATGCATCGTTTCAAATTGTTTGAAAATAATAAATTATGTTTTAGTGTTCCAAAATCAAACACATGGCAGAATCATTTCACACAAATAATGCGTTAAACAAAGTTATCATAAATTGTTTCATACACAGGATCCTGTTGCATATTTGCCGCAATTACTTCAGCGTTCTCATATATGGTCCCTCTACTTGCGTGCTTATTATTGGGTAAACTGTTCATATCTTGTAAAGAAGTGTATTGGTTTTCATTGCCCTGGAAATGAAGAATTCACGCATTCAATGTATATACATGCACAGTATACACCATAGTGAATGTTAACGGTATGTCAATCGATATAGTGAGAAATTCTGGCATTATTTGAGCTTTGTCACTTCGAACTTTAAATTCATAAATTAAAAAATCGTAACTAAGGAGCTCAAGTATAATAACACAAAAGAAGTGGATTAAGAACAAAAAAAGGAGAAACGTTAGTCCCACCTTTATTGGAACGTGGATGGCTAACATTAACCTCCACCCAGGGACTGATATTTTGTTATTCGTTTTATACTTTATGTAAGCGATCCACGTGTGTGAACAAAATAAATAAAAACAACTCCAATTAAAATTTATAATTTGATAACTCCCAAAATAGTATTACTCATACACGCGAATGTATGTACACATAAATATATAATGTCATATTGTTATTTCGCTCCCTGGTGAACCTTATTCTTTTATTTTGTAATATTTGACAAAAAATGTCATTTTGTCAATATTTGCGCGGGTCCCAAATAATGCATCGAATACAAATATTCAAAGACAAACGCGTGAAGCATGAGATGCATACACGTGTAGTTTGAAATGCATACACATGTAGCATGAGATACATATACATGTAGTTTGAAATACATACACTTGAATCATGAAACACATACACATGTAGTTTGAAATACATACACATGTAGTTAAGATACATACACATGTAGCATTAGATACATATGCATGTAGTTTGAGATACATACACATGTAGCATAAAACACATACACATGTAGTTTGATATACATACACATGTAGTTTGAAATACATACACATGTAGCATGAGATACATACATATGTAGTTTGAAATACATACACACATCGCATGAAATACATACACATGTAGCATGAAATACATACACATGTAGCATTAAATACATACACATGTAATTTGAAATACATACACATGAATCATGAAACACATACACATGTAGTTTTAGATACATTCACATGCAGTTGGAGATACATACACGTGTAGCATAAGACACATACACATGTAGATTGAGATACATACACATTTAATTTGAGATACATACACATGTAGCATTAAAAACATACACATGTACTTTGAAATACATACACATGTAGTTTGAGATACATACACATGTAGTTTGAAAAACATACACATGTAGTTTGAGATACATACACATGTAGTTTGAGATACATACACATGTAGTTTGAGATACATTCACATGTAGTTTGAGATACATACACATGTTGCAAAAAATACATACACATGTAGTTTGAAATACATACACATGTAGCATGAAATACATATGCATGTAGTTTGAGATACATACACATGTAGCATGAAATGCATATACATGTAGTTTGAAATACATACACATGTAGTTTGAGATACATACACATGTAGGTTGAGATACATACACATGTAGTTTGTAATAAATGCACATGTAGTTTGAAATACAAACACATGTAGTTTGAAATACATACACACGTAGTTTAAGATACATACACATGTAGTTTAAGATACATACACATGTAGTTTGAGATACATACACATGTAGTTTGTAATAAATGCACATGTAGTTTGAAATACAAACACATGTAGTTTGAGATACATACACATGTAGTTTATAATAAATGCACATGTAGTTTGAAATACATACACATGTTGTATGAAATACAAACACATGTAGCATGAAATACATAACAACCTGAGCATTCGAGCTCTGCATACAAAAGTCGACTAACAAACCTACCGAACTAACATTTGTGGAGTCACCATATTCATTTTCTGTCAACGGTCTCGCAGATCGTTTACACCTAAATTGAAAAATTAAAAACAAATAAACCCATGTTATTTAAAAAAAAAAGTACATACAGGCAGATTGCAGTTGTTTTGTACTTCGCGGAGTCGAATATAATTGACTATGGATAATAGTTTCCGCTGAGATGTGTATGTTATGCAAAAATGGCAACAATAACAACTTCGGTAGCAGTACCAGAAAATGAACACAGTTGAATTTGGTTGTGTTGAACAAATTGCAGATACACACTTCAGTAATAATTAATAAAGCCGTTTCATCATGAACGCATTTACAGTTTGATTGCATGTTAACGTGTGGTAAACTGGACCTTAAAGTGGATAACGAATTTACTAAACAACAATTCATCAAGTAAACAAACATGTATTTTCATACCGCTTGCATACATAAACAGCTGCTGCAACGATTGCTATCGCTCCCAAAGTCACTGCCACACCAACGCCAATGTACACGTATTCGGACGTTGATTTACTACTCGTGGATGCTGGGATTGTACTAGTCGTTGTTGGAGTAATATCGGTCGTTGTTGGAGAAATATCGGTCATTGTTGTGGTACTATCGGTCATTTTTGTGGTACTATCGGTCATTGTTGGAGTAAAATCGGTCATTTCTGTGGTTCTATCGGTCATTGTTATGGTACTATCGATCATTGTTGTGGTGCTATCGGTCATTGTTGTGGTACTATCGGTCATTTCTGTGGTACTATCGGTCATTGTTGTGGTACTATCGGTCACTGTTGTGGGACAATCGGTCATTGTTGTGGTATCATCGGTCATTGTTGTGGTGCTATCGGTCATTGTTGTGGTACTATCGGTCATTGTTGTGGTGCTTTCGGTCATTGTTGTGGTACTATCGGTCATTGTTGTGGTGCTATCGGTCATTGTTGTGGTACTATCGGTCATTGTTGTGGTGCTATCGGTCATTGTTGTGGTACTATCGGTCATTGTTGTGGTGCTATCGGTCATTGTTGTGGTACTATCGGTCATTGTTGTGGTGCTATCGGTCATTGTTGTGGTACTATCGGTCATTNTGGTGTCAGTAGCTGTGGCTGTACTGGTGTCAGTAGCTGTGGCTGTACTGGTGTCAGTAGCTGTGGCTGTACTGGTGTCAGTAGCTGTGGCTGTACTGGTGTCAGTAGCTGTGGCTGTACTGGTGTCAGTAGCTGTGGCTGTACTGGTGTCAGTAGCTGTGGCTGTACTGGTGTCAGTAGCTGTGGCTGTACTGGTGTCAGTAGCTGTGGCTGTACTGGTGTCAGTAGCTGTGGCTGTACTGGTGTCAGTAGCTGTGGCTGTACTGGTGTCAGTAGCTGTGGCTGTACTGGTGTCAGTAGCTGTGGCTGTACTGGTGTCAGTAGCTGTGGCTGTACTGGTGTCAGTAGCTGTGGCTGTACTGGTGTCAGTAGCTGTGGCTGTACTGGTGTCAGTAGATGTGGCTGTACTGGTGTCAGTAGCTGTGGCTGTACTGGTGTCAGTAGATGTGACTGTACTGCTTGTCGTGCTAATAACCTGCGTACCTACAAGGTATATATACATTGTATTTACAAATCAGCGTCGTAGCCCCGCTTGTTATGGTACTATCGGTCATTTCGGTGGAACTATCGGTCATTGTTGTGGTACTATCGGTAATTTCTGTGGTACTATCGGTCATTGTTGTGGTACTGTCGGTCACTGTTGTGGTACTATCGGTCACTGTTGTGGTACTATCGGTCATTGTTGTGGTGCTAATGGTCAATGTTGTGGAACTATCGGTCATTGTTGTGGTACCATCGGTCATTGTTGTGGTACTATCGGTCATTGTTGTGGTATCATCGGTCATTGTTGTGGTGCTATCGGTCATTGTTGTGGTACTATCGGTCATTGTTGTGGTTCTTTCGGTCATTGTTGTGGTACGATCGGTCATTGTTGAGGTGCTTTCGGTCATGGTTGTGGTACTATCGGTCATTGTTGAGGTGCTTTCGGTCATGGCTGTGGTACTATCGGTCATTGTTGAGGTGCTTTCGGTCATGGTTGGGGTACTATCGGTCATTGTTGTGGTGCTATCGGTCATTGTTGTGGTACTATCGGTCATTGTTGAGGTGCTATCGGTCATTGTTGTGGTACTATCGGTCATTGTTGAGGCGCTTTCGGTCAGTGTTGTTGTAACGTCGGTCATTGTTGTGGTGCTGTCGGTCATTGTTGTGATATCTTCGGTCATTGTTGTGGTACTATCGGTCATTGTTGAAGTGCTTTCGGTCAGTGTTGTTGTATCGTCGGTCATTGTTGTGGTACTGTCGGTCATTGTTGTGGTAATATCGGTCATTGTTGAGGTACTATCGGTCATTGTTGAGGTACTATCGGTCATTGTTGTGGTACTATCGGTCATTGCTGTGGTACTATCGGTCATTGTTGTGGTAATATCGGTCATTGTTGTGGTACTATCGGTCATTGTTGTGGTACTATCGGTCATTGTTGTGGTACTACCACCATTGTTGTGGTGCTGTCGGTCAGTGTTATGGTACTATCGGTCAGTGTTATGGTACTATCGGTCATTGTTGTGGTGCTTTCGGTCATTGTTGTGGAGCTGTCGGTCACTGATGTGGCTGGGGATGGCAATAGTTATATATATATATATTAGTCATGGTAATTCAGAAATACGCATTGGAACGAGTTTATCTGACGTTACATTTTTACAAAACAAAAATATCGACATACAACACATAATAGAATATATATGTAAAGGTAGAAACAAAAGATGCACTGCGTTAATGTAAACGTGTTACCTACGGTTTTTAGGACGAAGCCAGTTCATATTAAAATAAAAGATAAACTATGAAATACAATGTTTCTTACCTAACATGATCATCGCTCCATGAATAATCACCAACGTAAGGAAGCTATGAAATTGTGTAGTACGAATCATTTTGAAAAACACGTTATGCTCACAAAATCCTTTCACGAAAGATCTGACGAAAATAACAAAATATGTCCACAAGTATTAAACCTTCGCTTTAAATTATGTTTAACAGCCTAATGCACAATTTATTATATATACTTTCAACGAATGGTATTGTGTCAATATAACTTCGACGGTACAAACGTATTTATGTATAATTCGGTTCGTTTCACAAGCAAATGCTCGCCAATATATTACCCCTTTATGTTAATTTATTTTAAAGCTGGTTACCACACGTTTTGTTAGCACGCGTAAACATAATCGAACTATCAACCGAATATGTTCAAACTTTTCTTTCATTTACAAAAAATTACAACTGCTAAGTTTTGTCTTCTTAATCAATTTAATACACACAAAATACAGATGAATCATTGTAAATTATGATTTACTAATTTGTTTGTTCTGTTTCTTCTAACATATTATTATAGGTGTTATCTGACAAAATTAATCTCTGAATTCGCTTGCTTTCAAAACTTCCGTATGCAAATATTAAAAACCTTTTAAAATAAGTATACCACAACATAGACGAACAGCACGCTTACTCAAGAGTTTTATATCTACAAGATAAAAACATATATGTGTAAATGACATGTGCAGTGAAGGACCCCAATATGACAACTTCATAAATTGTTGCAGAATTGTCTGCCTTACCTTTCCCCATTTGTGTTTTGTATTTACACTGGTAATACTTATAATTGTGTTTCTGGTGTTAAGAGATCAACAATGGTGTGTTGAAATAAGGATTTGAGCGTCTTTTTTTTCATAAGTCATGAATATACTTAAACATTTCGGTGTTTAGGTATTCACCACGTGCATTTCCATACTAGATACATGCCACCAAAAATCACTCTATATATTGCTTTTGTATAGCTGTTAACCATACAATTCAAAGAAATATTTTATCAATATCAAGCTATTAAGCTGATTTGCAAGTGCACCGTAAAAGATCTTTGAAATCAATAATACATTTATTTGATACCCAATCACAAACACATTGAAAATGTTCACATTAATTCACGAGAATACTCTGTAATCATTTATTGTATCATATTCAGACGCGTATTCATATGTGGCGTATTCTGAAAAAAAACTGGGCATAATGCATATGCGTAAAGTGTCGTCCCAGATCAGCCTGTGCAGTCCGCACAGGCTAATCTGGAACGACACTTTCCGCCTAAACTGAATTTTCGCTATGAAGAGACATCATTTAAAGGAAAAATTCCATAAAAGCGTAAATTGTCATCCCTGATTAGCCTGTGCGGACTGCACAGGCTAATCTGAGATGACAATTTACGCACAAGCATTTTGACCAGTTTTCTCAGAACACGACACAAATGTCCCTCAATGAGTTCTGCGTTCTCGTATTCTGTCATGCCAATTGTGAGGTTTCTAGCTCCTTTAAACCCGTTCAATTTAGAGTGCTTTTGCATTGACCGTTCCAATGCGATGATATTTAGATATGTGTGAAATTTAAAGGAGAACTATAACTAATTGTGTTCGTTTAAGATATGTGGCTTTGTTCTGCGAGCAGTTTTACGAATAGTTCTACAACGCTACAATTGCTTTTGTATATATAAATATAAGCGATTATCATGTCAGAATATTGCGCTTTTTTGTAGAAAATTTAGTTTGGTTGTTATCTGACAACATAAACCAGTCTATTCGCTTACATGCATCATTAACTTCATTTCACTTCCTAAATATCTGTCACATTCGACGGATTTTAAAACGAAAAATGTCATAAACGCGGAAAGTGTCGTCCCTGATTAGCCTGTGCGGACTGCACAGGCTAATCTGGAACGACACTTTACGCACCTGCATTATGCCCAGTTTTCTCAGAACAAGGCTCATTCAATGAGTGAATACTATTCCTATGAAAGGCCTTAAATCAAATACGACCGATACATGTATGAGGCTTTAACTTTTTTCCATTATTTCTAAATGGTATTTAATTAGCGATTACATGTAATTATGTCAGTATTTTTGGAAATAAGATATTTGAATAAAATAACTTACAAACAAAATGCAGTTGAACGATGTTTATGTGTATTAATAGGTCATATTTACAAATGTAGCTATTTCGATAAAACTCCAGTGGTATTTCGATATGCATTACGCACATTACTTCAAAACATCCTTCAAGATTCTGATTTAGTGTTGGTTACAATCTCATGAATGAACATTACTTATTATAGTTAACTTTTCATTATGCTATAAAAATTTTAACGCACTGATGCAGTTGATCGAGGGAGGCGGAAAACTACAACGGGCGAGGCATGGTATAGGGGTGATAACCCAAAAAAGGGTTAAGGTAAGGGTTAGGGTTAGGGGTCGGGTTAGGGTTGGGTTTAGGCTAACCCAAACCCTAACCCGACCCCTAACAGTAACCCTAACCCTCTAACCCCCCTTGCGCAATAACATACCATGCCTCGCCCGTTGTAGTTTACCGCCTCCCTTGAATCGACCACAAACATCTGCGGGTTACCGAATTTAGGTAATTCACCGGTATAAATGATCAAGATGTGTAGTCTATGCCTTGACGGTTAGAGGACTATACAGATGTGCTTATTAATTTGTTTACATATAATATCAAACCAGATTATTTAATATTAACCAGTAGTCCATACATGTTCTTATTAAAAAATAACCAGATTCGTGCACAGGAATGACGTATTAAACGCCGGGTTCGTTAATTGGGATAATATGATATGCATATAAATATTAAAATACACATGTGTGGCGTGTTCTGAGAAAACTGGGCAAAATGCTTGTGCGTAAATTGTCATTCCAGATTAGCCTGTGCAGTCCGCACAGGCAAATCAGGGACGACAATTTCCGCTTTTATGGAATTTTTGGTTTAAATGATGTCTCTTCTTAGCGAACATCTAGTTTAGGCGGAAAGTGTCGTCCATGATTAGCCTGTGCGCACTGCACAGGCTAATCTGGGATGACACTTTACGCACACGCATTTTGCAAAGTTTTCTCAGAACACGCCACATGTAAGTAACTAGCATCAGTATCATTATCATCAGATTATATTATTCAGAAATATCGACAAAAAAAAACATACCAAATTAATAACAGTTGAATCTTCGAACTTTCTTACTGTCATTTGGCGCGATTTTCTTCTTAAGCTTGATTAAAACTGAAAAGAATTGAATGAAAGATATGACATAATTTAAACTTGTGAAATTCATGACATAATTTAAACTTGATCTAATAATTTATAATATGGAATTGCACGTTTGAATTATTTGAACACATACATGTACCTCATGATGATTTTTTTCTTATTTTTGTGGGAGTTGTTTGCTCGTATTTTCAAACAAAATGCACATACATCTATTTTGTAACAGTTTTCTGGGGTCGAAAACATTGCGTATTGACAGTTTGTCCGTATGAATTGGTATACTTGCTTGAGACATTGTCTGTATGTAATGTCTTGAGACATTGTCTGTATGTAATGTCAATGAAATGCAGATGGCGATGATGACTGATATTTACGAAATAATACTTGTAATCATTTGTTTCGAATAACCCACGGCCCAGGAAGTTTTGATACGTAGGGCTAAATCATGGGTGTGAAGCTCTAGTAATGACCTAAACGTCTTATTTCGATTCCAACACAGCTTTAAACGGACGCTTTATCCTAATAGGCTACGTATTATTTCTGAGTGAGCTCCGTCCATTATCGTCATCTACAGGTGTTCCGTCGATTTACTGTACTCCCTCCTGTACATAAAACTAATTGTTTAAGATTGAACAATTAAAAACAGAAGCGATAAAAAAGAAAGGAATAAAACAGCAATCATGCCAAATAATTAAATTCGTAAATCAGGTTTTCGCAACACCATTCTACTCAGTGCATAGCGTCACGTCCATGATTTTTCACAGAATTATTCTCATCAACTAATTTGCATTCTCACACATACTCGGAGATAAATATTAAAATTTGCGCTGTTAAACTACTAACAAACAACGCGTTAATATCCCTAACATGAGATTATGATATAAAAAAAATAGAGCTCGTTTCAATTCCACACATATATACAAGTCATGTTATAATAGAAATAATTTTCGATTTTCAATGTTTTTATTTATCGGTCTATTCACAAATCTTTGTGGTTCTGATGCTGCATATTTAACAACTCGTGCTTAGACCCTTGTAGTTCAATTCCTAAACTAGTGAATCATAAGTCAAAAGCATTGTGTGTTGAACTATTAACAATGCCAAAAGGAAAATTATATTTTTAAGTAATCGATGTGACATTTTTATCTGAAACAAATCTAATAAATAAAACCGATTGTATCTCGTATTGATAAATGTAAATTGTATTATTAATAGGTCCTAACAATAAAGATGAACTTTAGACCTGAACTATGTTTGAAACAAGGGATGTGTTTGTCAGAAACACAACGCCCCCTATTGCCTAATTTTTTTTGTACCTTTGACCTTGAAGAATGACCTTGACCTTTTACCCCTCAAAATGTACAGCTCCATGAGATACACATGCATGCCAAGTATCAAGTTGCTGTCATCAATATTGCAAAAGTTATGACCAAACTTTAACTTAGGTCAAAGATTTGGGACAGAAAGACAGACACACACAATGACAGACAGACAGGCCAAAAACAAAATACCCCCTCTTCTTCGAAGAAGGGGACATAAAAACCAATGACTGTGTATTTGTCTATATTCATATTAATAATATTCTAAGTAATAAAAATATCATTGACACGAATCATCAAACACAGTTATGATACTTTAAATATA
>VMBQ01001828.1:117089-131518 GCA_007657795.1 Dreissena rostriformis | reverse complement strand
ACGTCTTAACCCTTTGCATGCTGGGATATTTGTCGTCTGCTTAAATGTCGTCTGCTGAATTTCTAAAATTATCATTTTCTTCGATTTCTTTTCAAAGAATACTATCAAAATAGCAAACAGTTTGGATCCTGATGAGACGCCACGTTCCGTGGCGTCTCATCTGGATCCAAACTGTTTGCAAATGCCTTTAAAATTCGGTTCCAGCGCTAAAAGGGTTAAGCAGCCACTAACATGTACATGATCAAATGTTTAAATGGGCAAAGGTCTAAGTCATTAAAAACAAAAGCACCATCTTGTTAGAATAAAACAAAATATTAAAATGTATATTTGTAGAAAAAAATACTATGAACACAAAAAACACACAGTTATGACTAGCAGTATCTCAATGAATAATATACCTGTGCACATCACAACTGTAAATGTACATCATATACATGTACCTCTAGTATCGGTTAGAGTATTTATATGATTCACTGGTGACAAACTTTGCACCGAAAAACTTTTAAAAATCTTTTTGTCACCAACACAATGTAAACCATTACAATAAGTACTCATCCCAGCAATTATAACTAGGACTGTCACGGTCATGCCTGATATACCCACTGCAATTTGTGTCGTGTTCTGAGAAAACTGATGACAATTTACGCACAAGCATTTTTCCCATTTTTCTCAGAAACACGCCACATTTGTCAGAGGTATTCAAGAGTTTAATTCATTTTAAGAACAGGATTCTCAACAATGCAATCTTCCAACATATGACGTTTCATCTTGATAGTCACATTAAAGTAAAAACATGCCCTGACCAAACTTTCCGCATGAAAAAGTCACAAGGGTAATAACTGTGAAAAAATGAAAAACAGAACGTATGG
The DNA here is from genome assembly GCA_007657795.1 of Dreissena rostriformis. Lineage (NCBI taxonomy): Eukaryota > Metazoa > Mollusca > Bivalvia > Myida > Dreissenidae > Dreissena > Dreissena rostriformis. The sequence goes on along the minus strand of VMBQ01001828.1, from coordinate 130,649 downwards.
TTTTTGTGCACTCCACTTCCCTTCATTAAGAGATATCTACCCATGAACTTTCAAGATCATACCTTGTATAGCTGCAAGATATGCCTAGTATACAATTGTAATGTAATAAATTAGCAAAGGGAATTAACTCTAAAAATATGGTAACAAGAGTTATTGCTCTCCTGCACTACACATGCTCTCAATGAGATCTATCTACATCTTACATGTCTTGTTGATAACTCGTTTAATTTTTAAGATATGCTCTGGACAAAATTTAAGTATAGAAACTAACAAAGGGCAATATATCTAAACAAGAGCACGGCAGAGCGGATGCCAATGCTCGGCTGTGGGTGCAGTTTTGAAAAAAAAAATAAAAAAAAAATGACTTTGACCTTGACTTTTGACCTTGACCTTTCACCACTCAAAATGGAGCTGCATGAGATACACATGCATGCCAAATATCAAGTTGCTATCTTCAATATTGCAAAAGTAATGGCCAATGTTAAAGTTTTTCGGACGACAACGCTGAAAGATGAGCTGGCTATGACAATACCTCGGGTTTTCTTCGAAAACAGCAGAGTTAAAAATGGAAGCAAGGGTTTTGGATCTTGTGCTTTGCATTTCCTCCAAATGAGATCTATCTACCAATAAAGTTTCAAGCACATATTTCTTTAAGTTTTCGAGGTATGAACAGAAACAACAAATAAATACAAAAAAAGGCGATAAGACAGAAAATATGGAAGCAATAGTCATGGATCTTGTTCACTGCTCATCCCCTCAAAGAGATCTACCTACTTTTTTTATTTTCAAGTTGTTACCTTTTAGAGTTTCAAGATAATCTCCAGACAAAGTTTAATTCATAAATTAACAAAGGGCAATAAATCATGGGAGCAAGAGTTATGGTTCCTATATACTGTTCATCCCCGCTATGAGATCAACCTAAAAATAGCTGCTAATTCAAGAAACCTACATTACCTGCATTAATACTTTTTTTAGTGACTAACCAGGATAAAATACAATAACATATCAGAGGGATGCCAGGAGAGATCCTGCAAAAGAGGACACTCCCTTTAAAATTGTGAAATATGGTATGTTTGGATGCCATATATTCCAAATTATTTGTAATTTTGTATCTTTGAATCTATAACTCAGCTGTTTTATGTTGTTTTACAGTATTTTTGCTAAATGTTTCTATTCAATTTTCTATATGTCAACCAGCGATATAAGATAATGAGGTGACAAAAGAAAGGACAGTCCATAAAATTCATATAGTTTTCAAGGTTATAAACATCTTCAGATCAGTGGGCAAAGGAAGCTGTTTCACTTTGAAGAGGACTTTGTTTTGCAAGCATCTTCTAATCTGAATTCTGCAGCAGTCCTGAAGCCTCATGGGATTGCTCTTCATTTGAACTAGCCAATCAGGAAGCTGGTTACTTCCATACTGCTTTTCTGTAGCCAATAGGATTGCAGGTACTGTCTGAATTCCGGAATGGACAAGCAATTTCAATAATGTAGTGTTTTTTCTGAAAGAAATAAAGAAAGCAGTTAAAAGCAACAAGATGATGGTTAATTTAACAGGAGAAATAATTGAAACGTCACACAAAACATGTTAAAAACTTTAAACAATATAAATAGTAGGACATCATTAAAATAAGCAGTTTTGCAAAGCATGTTGGAATTCTTATATTATAACGCTACATGTGAATTTGAAATACTTGCAACCCAGGCTGTCTTTTATGAAACTGAAATCAGGACAAGCTTGGATTAAAATTTACCTCAGCATTGCTAACTTATGCTCTTCACTGTTTCAGAAAAACATATCATTCTAAAAAAAATGCAAGAACATCATTGTTGAACAAATCAATTATCAAACTTAGTGTGCAAGCTTTTATACTGACTACTTTGGAAAATAGTGATATTGTATGTGTATTGGTTAAATTGCGAAAATAAGTGTGTGTGTGTTTTTTCATCCAAACTGCCAAAAAGATGTCAAAGTAGTAAATTTCATTTAAAAATCACTTTTACGACATGTTCCATTGATTATTTCACTTATATTCATTTGTATAACTTGTTAAAGATTGTTTAGTTAATTTAAAGTAGCACCAGCAACATTAAAAAAAAATATTTGGTTCTGGGATTTGAGACGTTTTACACTTTTAAGAGGAGAAAATTGATACATCAATCTTATGGAGAAAAGACCATTTTTCTAGCAGGAAATTTCCATAGCAGAAAAACCATGTGATTTTGGAAAGACCTCATGTAAAGAAAATACCCTAAGTCTCTTACTGGTTTCACCAAAACACTATTCTCTTAAATAGATAATGCAAAATCATAAACTATTAGTAACTTAGTATTTTCTCAATTTGGCCATTAAATAACCAGTTGTGGGTTATGCATGGTTGCACGCTATACATGGTTTTCTACGGTAAGCAATTTTGGCACTAAAAAGGAGAACAGAGATGTGTTTGTCAGAAACACAATGCCCCCTACTGCGCCGCTTTGATTTTTTTTTTAATATTTTTTTTTACCTTTGACCTTGAAGGATGACCTTGATCTTTCACCACTCAAAATGTGCAGCTCCATGAGATACACATGCATACCAAATATGAAGGTTACATCTAAAGCGACATAGAAGTTATAAACATTTTTCGAAACCTAAACGCAAAGTGTGACGGAATTTCAGAAAGACAGACGGACAGTGCGATCACTATATGCCTACCTTCGGTGGCATAAAAATGATGGTGTGCTCTGATTTGTTACCTCAATCCAGGTAGCATGGTGATGCAGTGTAACATTGGCAGATTGGAACAGCCTCTGATGAGAACAGCAATGGTTGATAACATCCCTCGTTCTAGCACCGTCAGTATATTTCCGACACTATGCAATAGAAACTTTTCAAAATCATTTATGTACATCAATTCAATAATTATATCAATATATTATTACTATCATAAACTTTTCCTGCCATACACAATTTTTGTAAGTATAGGTATACCTTAATTAATATATAGTCAGGCTTATAGAGATGTATTGGAGAATCGATCGAGTTGGGATCATAATTATCAATGGGTGAAAGGGTTAAAACAAATTTAAAATGTATGGTTATCAATCACTTTATAGCTGTTTTCAATTCAAAGTGATAACGCACCAAATAACATCATTTGATGCAATTAATGTAAACAAAATTAACTTAAGCGGGGACACCCCTTCCTTACCCATCCCTAACAGCCCGGAACAGGAAAATAAACCTGTGGAAAGCACTGGTACCTGACTTGTTTGTCCTCACACGCTGGAATAACCTCCAGGCCAGACTCCAATAAATGCTCAATGACCTCAGCTTTACCGGCTGACAGGGCCACACTCAAAGCACATTCTCGATTGTGGTTTCGGAGTTTCAAGCTAACACCCCCTAGGCATAAGGAAAGTAATAAAACACAATGCCTAAACTTTACATTTGTAAGTCTTTAAACAATAATAAGGTGATTAGTTAGTTCTTTGAAACTTTGAAAATGAGTTTTTTTAATGATTGTTTTTATTCCATGTGCACAATAAAAATAACTGCTGTTTTTCAAGTATATATTACTTAAACCAATATCATTATCACACAATAAATACATTTGTACTTGTACACAATTTTGTTGTCATCTTATATTCAACAGCCACTTGAGTAGTATAATCACAATCAGCAAGGTATATTGATCTCATTCTTTAATTTTTCAATAATTTAATTATATTACACTTATGATGTTGCTGTGGTCTTAAAGTAATATGACATGTTTGACTCCAGGTACTTTGTTGCATGCATTTATAGACATTGTCTAGGTTACAACTTCATCGTCATATTACTCGAAAAGCTTAGAGGACTTTATGCTTTGCCATAAAAATTGCTAAATTAAAGGGCGCATAACTCAGGATTGTGTGGAAAACTAGGCATGGAATAGTTGACATGCACATCTACATTTCATAGTTATGACAAAATTCAAGTTTCCATTCAATCACTTGAAAAATGTCAAAGGAGTTTGCTCTACCAACTAAGAACTTTTTATGAGGACAGACCAACAATCTTACTAACCAACCAACCAACCAACAAACAGAGTGACTCCTATATGCCCCTAGTCAAACTTTGTTTGCGTGGATATACTGGAAAATCATTGTTATTCGTGAGACATTAATTTTCGTTGATTTTGTGGTTTGACCGATCAACAAATTTACACAAAAACACATCAAACAATGACCAACAAAAATTCCTCATTTTGCCCCACCATCAGAAGTCCATGAATATACGTGTCCGCATTTTTTTATAATAAAAAGCACGAAATTTCATGCAAACAAATATGAATGATTTTATAGTAATTATAAATTATCAAAAGATCTGCAATTAACAATAAACCTTCTATTAACGACTTGATACAAGCCACATGTCCTTTCACTGCAGCAGCGTGAAGCGGTGAGTTTCCGTAAATGTCCGTGACGTTAGGGTTCCCCCCACGCTGTAAAAGGTAGGACAGGACGTGATTGTGTCCCCTGAGCGCGGCCTCATACACATGACTGAAGCCGTATTTGTTTCTCATGGAGATGTCACAACCTGCTTCACACAGCATCTGCAGCAAGAATATGTGCATGAAGGTTAGGATAGATATGATTATACTTATATGATCCTCATTTTGGGAACACTGTGATAAATACATGTGCGTAGTGGCGTCCCAGATTAGCATGAACAGTCTGTACAAGCTTATCAAGCCAAAGGAAAATGGATTTTATATCAATGTTGATACAAAATTTACCTAAAAAATGCAAAGGCACATGAATACCAATTTACATGATAGATGTTAACATTTGACGGGTTAACTAAAAACATTTTGCATTGCACACAACTACTCATACCTTAACAATGTTTAAATGTCCATGTCTAGTTGCGATGAAAAGTGAGGTATGGTCCTGACTCCCCACGTTTATATCACAACCCGCCTCTATCAAAGCTTTCACTGCAGTTTCATTGTTATGCAAGATGGCTGCGTACAGGGGGGATATCCCTACATTATCACAGAGTGTTGTGTCCGCGTCATTGTCAAGAAGTACTTGCACAAGGCTATTACATCCAAGCTTTATAGCGGTCATAAGGGGAGATTCCTTTGAAAGCGCCTGAGTTATATTGAGATCAACTCTATGCTTTATAAGCAACGTGCACACATCATATTCTGAAGGGTGATCATTCCATCCACGAATTGCTAAAATAAGTGGTGTGTTCCCATAATCATTATAATGGTTCAATAATTTATATAAATTACGCAATTTTTCTTTATCACAGAGCAAAGTTCTGTTGGAGTAATAATCTAAATACAGCTCCACTACCTTGTAGTTGCCAAGAAAACAAGCTAGTGCAAATTCCTGGCAGCATATTTCGAAATCTAACCCAGTTTCCAACACATGCCATAGTTGTTTCTCCTCTTCATAGTTTGCAAGATTTCTGTACGGTCTTGCAAAGTTCTGTCTGCTGTTGTTAACAGTCAAATGACCATGATGGTCACGCAAAATCAGTTCCATGCTGTGAATTGTCTAGAAGTAACTGAAATAAAAACAACACAAGATCATGCTATGATATGGTTATATAACCATAATAAAATAATAGTTATTTCATTGGCATTATTTTTCTTAAATATATGATTTATGTATATAATGAATCATCATTTCAACAAGAATCTAAAAAAAAAATCTATTAATTAAGGACATGTTTCTTAAACAAGTTTAATGTTTGCAAAATATAATAACAAAATAAATTAACGCATACAATTGAATTAAATGTATAAAATTAAATCATATATATTTTATAAACACACAGTAAAAATATGATTATCTTATAACCATAAAGTTTGTCTGAGTGGTTAAACGCCACTAAATATAACCAGTTGGCCTGCCTGTGGGTATGCATAAATACCTTCCAGTGTCTGCACCTTGTTTATCTATTATTCATGCACACCAGACAGATGTTGCCCATTATGATGTCACAAAGTCCATTCCTGTCAAGAGTAGTGTATCCACAGGCAACATTGCACTAAATTGCAGTTGATAAACAAAATAACTTGAATATAATTAAACATTTTGAAGAACAACATCATGACTTATGATTCCATTGAGTAGAAAAACATATTATCATTTGTTTGTATAGAAGATTCTCTGAAAATTATGAAGAAACGTCCAAAGTCATGAAAAATATCGCACACGAAATTGCATTTTATCATAAACACAACTTTGATATGACCCCTGACTTACATAGAACGTAAACATCCGGTTAAGTTATCGAAGCAGCTTTTAATCAATGTAAATGATGGTGGCACTGCACGAGAGCGTACAATATATTCGCAGCAATCAAATTAATTTAAATGTTGAATAACATCGCCATCTATTGCTTTCCAGTTGATAATTAATGCTGTTGACATCATTGATGACTCACTTCCAACTCGGCCGAAATTTATTATCTCGCGCATGCGTGCATCACATTATCCGGTAGCTTTAGATCCAAATGGCTCCTGTTGGAGAGAAAAATGACAGAATGAACTCTGTCAGTGACGAAACAGAGAATGAATCGCAGAATCTTTGGTAAAATCGTTTGATACGCATAGACGGTGCACGTTCTTGAATAAAGAAAGCCCTAATGCATGTGTTGTTAAACAGATTCTTGAATATTGAGTCATGTTTTGATATTTTTTTCCTTTTTGCCACATTTTGCTAACTTGTGGAATATGACATGCATTATGTCATTTTTGAATATGACATGTATGCAATATACTTGTGAAATGAATATGAGAACTTGCATTTTAGATTAACTTGGTAGTCCGTTGGCATATCCTTGCTGTTTGCGTTATATTAATCATTGAAATTTACAATTCCCCACCCACATTTCTTGCATAAAGCATTTCTAATGTAAAAGGAACTACTTAGTTGACAATTTCACCACCACCTTGGATCTGGTTTTGCGTTTATGTTAAGCATGGTTATAGTTGTTCTGATTGGCTTGTCCAGAATCATCAATGCATTTTAATAAAAGATTTTCCATATCTCCGCCCACGGCAAATCAGTTTCAGACATGTTTGGAGCAGTGTAACTTTTCATTACCACTCACTTACAGTCTATATCAGCACATCAAATCCTTAAGGAGTTTCATGCAAAGGCACAAACAAAAGTCAATCAATTTTCCTTATATTGCTAAAAAGTTTATTAAGTATGTCGGCATAATGTTTGCTGTTCAGGGTTTTTTTGGGGTTGTGGGGGATGGGGCCTTTAGCCCTTATGTGGGGGAAATTTTGCACGCGATTTTCCACTTTGGAGGAAAATTGTGCGCGTCTTTTCCTTAATTGGGGAAAATGTTAAGTGTCTTACTTTTACTGCTAAATGGGTTAAAAAGAAAAGAAAAAGTGTTATTTTCTTCATAACCATCTTAACTGGGATTGACTATGGCTGACTGTGACAGACTGAGATCTCCTTGACAGGGACTGACTATGGCTCAGGGCCCTCTCTGACCATCAGGGGAAGGTTCCCAGGGCCCCCATGAGGGGGGATTTTCACGATATATTGAGATATAATAATCATGAGACACATCTTTCTATTTAAAAAAAAAAAAAAGGGGGGGGGGATTTTTTGGTCCCGAAAGGGGAAAAAACCAGCCTAGTTTGGTCGGGGAAGACGCCAATATTCGGCGTCTGTTACATAAGGTAAAAAAACCCTGCTGTTAACTGTTTTTACTATCCACAAGTTATTTAGACTAAGAATATGCAATGACATGCTGAAATCTTACATGTCTATTAGTTAATTAACCAGGTTTTCCGAAGGAAAAAACTGGTTTAATATTAGATTGGTGAATGTCAGCAGGTGGGATGGAAACTAAGTTTTTACAATTTGTTGCCCGCATCGGCAACCATCTTTAGTATTTTGGTTGCCAAGCTAAAGGGTAACGAGCCCACAATCATGTACATATCATGTTTATCTTATACTTTCTATAAATAAAATAATATATAATTAAACAACAACATTGCTGACATGACACACGTTAAATGCATTATGTCTTATGATGAGTTTGATTGAATCATTTCCTAGGCCTAGATGAATAATTATTATTAAACTGATTATTGATCCATGGTTTTCAATTTTTACAAAATGTTAAACAGCACTAAATGTTTTCAATCTTTAAAAAAGCTAGTTTCCCGACCGGACTGAAATTGAGTTGCCTGGGCAAAAATCTACTTGCCCCGGACTCACAGGACAGGTGACCACTAATTTCCATCCCTGCTGGTGTATAAGTAAACGTCACATGATCGGTAACTGTGTAAAAACAAGTTTTTTTTTGCAGGTCCACAATATTGAGTGAAGTACAGTCGAGCTCTGCATCAAAGCTTCCAACGTCCAAGGCGGTAATTGTTTTAGGTGAGTGTGGTTTCCAGTATGAAGAATGTTTTACACACTATTTTTTTATTGCAAAATAACTATTTTTATAAAGCAATCATCATCCAGAAAAAAATTACAGGGTTTGTCCTTTTCTAATACACATACTGACATAGTGACGTATTTTGATATTTAATTTAAATCATTTCAATATTAATACTACAGAGTTTAATCAGAATGAAACTCTTACATGAATGATCTTCCTTAACAAAAGCTTTTTATTTTAAAAATACAACGTGTTCAAGCGTTTCAGTACCCTAGTGTCTATAATTTATAACACAAAATGCACCCTCTCTGTGGCGGTACCGGAGACTGTCCATTATATCATAATGATTTCATGAACGGAGGCCCAAAACAAGAATGAAAACATGGAACCTAACATTATTTTGTAGCTATGTTACAACACCCTTGATTTGTGTACAAATGCAGTAAGAAACGCAAATGAAAGGAAAACATTTCAGACTGTCTTCAACCCCTCCTGGTTACATGTGAAATTTTTGCAGCAATTTTTTTCCTTCTTTGTAAAGTACCGTAAAACGGCGATTTCCCAATCTGGGAAGAATTACAAATTTCCCAATTGAAGGTTTAAAAAAAATAAATATAAAATGCAACTTAAGTTAATTTACTTATGCAGCTCTATGGCTAAAACCTTAGTAAATATAATATTGACAACTTGACATCAGTTATTCTCAATTTTTTAGGTACATGTATTTGTTAGCAAAAAATCAAATACATCAATTTCCGAATTTGAAGATTTCATGACGCGAATTTTCCCAATTTCAGGTTTTTCACAACACGATTTTTCCCAATTTTGAGGTTTTCACGACTCAATTTTTCCCAATTGGACAAAAAAAAATTGCTGTTTTGTTAACAAAGTTGACCAGCCAGTAGTGCTCAGTGTTTATTTATTATGGAGAGTGACAGGTAGCATAACATAGAGGGTACATTTTTGGCTATAAATTACGGAGAAGGTAATAAAACGCTTTAACACAGTGAAATAATGTATATACATTGTTTATGTAACACAGTCTCAATTTAATTGTAGAGCAACTTCATCAAACTACAGTTTTGTTTCTTTCTGTAGGGGATAATGACAGTGGCAAGACGACGCTTATAGCTAAACTACAGGGTGTAGAGGAGCCCAAGAAAGGCATAGGACTGGAGTATTACTACCTCAATGTGAAGGATGAGTACAGAGATGGTATGTTTAGAAATCAGCAGACTTTTTCATGTACTGTTTCAAAATAATAATTCAAAAGTAGCTAGCTCTTATTCTTGCTCTGTTATCTAAGTTGGCCCTAAGAAATCTGATATAGTAGCCAAAATGCATGTTATTCAGAAGCTTTCCTTAGAAAGTGTGAAAATCTGCTTTATTTGAAAATTATGTTATGCAATTTTAGTAGCCAATTAATTATTTTAAAGCCAATCAGAGATTTAAGTTGCCATTTGCTTTATTGGCTACTGGTAAAGCTAACATAGGTTATTTTAAGATGGATACTCTAAAAACATCTTACATGGATCTCTTTCGGTCATTTTTACCGCCAAACTTAGACAGCTTTCCAAAGAAAAAATCAGAGTCCTTTTTACCCCATAAAATGTTAGAAATTTTTCCCAGAGAAATTACCAGTTTGAACTGAAACTAACATAATGTTATCTGTTAATTTTGTAAAACTCTAATACACGGACTAAAATTCCAATACTGGTAAATTTTTAACAGTTTATTGAAGGAAAAAAATAACTATTGTTCCCAAATTTAACAAATTTACCTTAAAGCAAATTTATATGATCTTATTATTTACTTTAAAAAACAACGTATGTCAATCATTAAAGTTATATCAGAATATCACGATACTGGGTTAGTATTTGTATAGTAATACAAGGTCTGCATTTTTGTATAAGAGACAACAACAACAAAGCACTCAATATTCCTCACAGGCTATGGGCCGCTGCTGGGGGTCTTGACTCATACCCAAGCATGTCATAAACATGTCGATTGATAAATGATTAGCGGATTAACAACAGATGGTGCTTTCACACCATAGTTATGTTGACATTTCTGCAAAACAAACAACATGTCACAATATAATATAACAACTAGGTGTGTCATTTGTGATAATAGCTGATAATAGCTTTTTTTTAAATATATAATTTCTTCACTATACAGAAAACTTTCATTCTGTGATATATTTATAATATTAAAAAGAGTTAAGCTAAAAATAAATGAGTAAAAACCCACAGTATTCAAAATTGTAAATTAATGCTAGTATTAACCTGATTTATAAGTACTATGGACAAAAAATTACAAGCTACATGAAGTGTTCAATAAATAGTTTTAAGGTGGAATTCTCAATGTTTGTGTTCATTTGAATATCAATTAAAATGACAAACAACATTGAAATGAGATGAGCCTTACTCTTGGAAAATGGGGCTTAATACATGTTCTTAGTGTTGTCCCAGATTATCCTACGCATTTCCCAGAGGCTTAATACATGTTCTTAGTGTTGTCCCAGATAAGCCTACACATTTCCCAGAGGCTTAATACATGTTCTTAGTGTTGTCCCAGATTATCCTACGCATTTCCCAGAGGCTTAATACATGTGCTTAGTGTTGTCCCAGATTAGCCTACGCATTTCCCAGAGGCTTAATACATGTTCTTAGTGTTGTCCCAGATTAGCCTACGCATTTCCCAGAGGCTTAATACATGTGCTTTGTATTGTCCCAGATTAGCCTACGCATTTCCCAGAGGCTTAATACATGTGCTTAGTGTTGTCCCAGATTAACCTACGCATTTCCCAGAGGCTTAATACATGTGCTTAGTGTTGTCCCAGATTAGCCTATGCATTTCCCAGAGGCTTATCAAGGAGGACACACCTAGACTAGATTTTTGTTTAGAAGAGACCTCCTTTGAACAAATAATTCTTTGCTGACTGCACAGGCTTATCTGGGATGACACTTAAGGCATATCGAGGGCTGAACAGAAAACTGTTGTATCTCCTACTTTATTTAATATGAGTTACGACAGTCTTCCGTTCACCCCTCGATATACATTAGGCCTTTTTTTCCCCAGAGCTTGGCTCAAATGTATTTTTCCTTGACAGAACAAGGCCGACTGGGTATATGGGCCCTAGATGGGGACACAACCCACACAAGCCTGTTGAAGTATGCACTCACAGAAGACAGTTTTGAACACTCCCTAGTCATGCTAGTCGCCTCTATGACTAACCCATGGGCCATTTTGGACTCGTTGGAGAAATGGGCATCCATTCTACGCCACAATATCGACAGATTACGTATATCACCGGAAGACAGGCGAGAATATGAACAAAGCCGTGAGTTTTAAATTTTACCATTCGTTGTTTATTATCGGCCATGAGATGAGATCTACCGCAAAGGCAATTGTTAAACTGTTGTAGAGAAGTTTATATCCTCTCTTTCAGTGCTCAGCTGGGATAGTTTGACAATAAGTTGTTATGCCCCCTTCTTCGAAGGGTCAAGGTCACACTTTGAGGTCAAAAATGGCCTGTCTGTCTGTCGTTGTATGTGTCTGTCTGTCCCAAAACTTTAACCTTAGTCATAACTTTTGCAATATTGAAGATAGCAACTTGAGATTTGGCATGCAAGTGTATCTCATGGAGCTGCACATTTTGAGTGGTGAAAGGTCAAGGTCATCCTTTAAGGTCAAAGGTCAAATATATGGGTCAAAATCGCTCAGAAGAGGGGAAAGTGTTTTTCTTTGCTGGATCTATTTATAGGTGAAGAGTGTTTTGGGGAAACCCTGTTAGGGGGGTAGGGTATTTCCCTTTTTGAGTATTATCAAAATTACAATTCTGAATAGTAATACTTGTATCTCCAAAACATAAGTGGCATCTGTTATCATCTGAATGTCAGCCAAGGGAAGTTTGCGTCCGAGAGTCAAATTATTATTTAAAAAACAAGACGAACATTATTATCAAATTCTGACTGACTGAAGTGCTACTCGACCAGTCAGTTTCAATTCTGGACTTTCTATGTCTAGTAAAAGCCCTGTCTGATAAGCGCTGCCAGATAAATGTCATAATGCTAGTTTATGTTGCCATTCCGTCTCCAGTGGTGCGTTACTACCAGGAATACATGGAGCCCGATGAGAACTCGAGCTCGAGTCAGACGTCACTGAGGCGAGACGTGAACCCCCTGCACCCCCCTCCCCACGCCACCCAGGACGAGGACAAGGTCGTCCTGCCCCTCGGGGAGAACATCTTGGCGCAGAATCTAGGCATACCCATTGTAGTCGTAATTACTAAAGTGAGTGTTCAGTAGCCTATACCCATTGTAGTTGTAATAACAAAAGTGAGTGTTCATTAGCCTATACCCATTGGAGTCGTAATAACCAAAGTGAGTGTTCATTAGCCTATACACATTGTAGTCGTAATTACAAAAGTGAGTGTTCATTAACCTATACCCATTGTAGTCGTAATTACAAATGTGAGTGTTCATTAGCCTATACCCATTGGAGTCGTAATTACAAAAGTGATTTGAAACTTGAAACTTGCTTATTTGATGAAACGCCTATTTATATAATTATATTCTATGGCGTTGTACAAAACATATAAATATACATACAATTTATAAAAAAAATAAGAGTGATTGATACTTTTATGCAGCATTAATTAAAGGATTAATAATCTAAAAATGTGTAATATAAATAAAAATAAAAAATGCTGTAAGAAACTTAAGCAATAAAACAATACAGGCTACGATATTAAAACACATGAAAAATAAAATATTATGTAATAAATTGATATAACTAGGGTTAAGACAATAATTATAATGATATAATTAGCAAAGTTTTGGCAACATTAAGACACTTTTTTCATGAACTGAAAGGATACGTGAAAGGATATTTCTGTACTCTGGCTGTCGGATCCCACAGCTACCGGTCACCCGTCACCCTTACGGACACTTCTTTTGGGTTTTAACCTTATTTGAACTATTGTGACTACAAGTCACAAATAGACTGACCAAGTGTGACTACAAGACACAACTTGAAGGTTAAAATTTCAGTGTGACTATAAGACACAACTAGAGGGGGGCTAAGCGTGACTAAAAGACCGCTGTATGATGTCATTCAATCATTGAGCAAAGAAGCCCTAATGATTTTTGGTTACC
>VMBQ01001828.1:90623-110889 GCA_007657795.1 Dreissena rostriformis | reverse complement strand
GAAAAGGATATTGTTTATGTAAGTATTTATTACATCAGATATATGGGTTCTCCTTCACAATGTCTTTATACTTCGTGGAAAAGGATAGTGTGTTCATGTAAGTATTTATTACATGGGATATATTGGTTCCCCTTCACAATGTCTGCCTACGTCGTGGAAAAGGATAGTGTGTTCATGTAAGTGGAGGTCAGAATGGCCGGCATTTTTTAGTGTAAAAAATTTCAGCGTTGAGTGTGATATTTGGTATCTGCCTATGGTTAGTGTTTAACGTTTAACACAATTTGTGATTTTTGTGTTAATTTGGGTAAGAAAAACTTCAATATAGATTGCCTGCTTGTACCAACTTGCAGCGAATATCTTGAGTCTGTCTGAAGTAATCAAGTGTTTTTTTTTCACCATTTAGGGTATGGGTCCCATTCCCTTTTGATTGGAACAAATCACATCCCTTTGACGTGTTTGTAGCATAATATTTACAAATTGCTCAACTCATAGAGCTAAGCTGGATAGGGAGATTATAAAAAAAATAATAATGGAAACATTCATTTGGAAATTTAAGGCGACAATTTGGAAAATAATATTTATTTCATGAGAATATAGAGCATGTGACCCCAAAAGACACACTTCAAACAGTTCAGATCCAGAATTTCTATGCAAACAAACTATGATATGTGTTACTTGTCGATTATATCTCATCCATCTACGGCAGTTGCAAAAGAAGCAAAAATAAAATTAATATAGAAATCATGTACATCGTCGTAACTGTTTTCATTAATCCATCGCTGCCTTTTTTTGCAGCCCAATGGGTTGGGACAATGAAAAAAAGGTTGCAATTTTACATGAAAACCTACAAAACATAAAACCAACAGACAACTATGAAGACGTTGTTTCAAGGCCCTCAATTCGAAAGGTAGGTAACTCTGTCATGTTGCTTTTTCTCCGTATGACTCCTTTTGTGTTGTGTCCTATATCAGTCTTATATTGTGTTCCATATTACAAGACATACTTTGTTTCATGTGTTGTTCCATGGAAATAATTATTTAGTTACATAAAAATAACCATTATAAAAAAAAAACTTGTGCATGCATTGGTACATGTATGCTGTCTTATTGTTTGTATGCCATTTTTACGCCTTCCTTCAAAGCAGGAGCATATAGCTATTGCACTGTGCATCTGTCCGTCCGTTGGAAAACTACCTTTCTCAGCCATAACTTTGCCATATATTGATGGATTTTGTAATAACTATGTCAACCATTAAAAGACAACCTGTAACACCTTTCTTCCTATCTCAAAGGTCAATGTCACACTTAGAGGTCAAAAGTCATATTTGACCATAAAGCAGCTTGTTTTTGACATAAGTGGAGTTTTAAGACAAAAGTTGAATGTTTGAGCCTTCGTGCCCTTTGGTCACGTGTCTTGTTTTTAACATATTTGCATTTCTTCTTTCTTTCTTACACATTCTTTGAACAAGATGGTTATTTCTAGCTATACAAGTGGAATGTCTGCTTTCAACATGAGGAATAATAGAAATCACCTAATTACCTTGCATGTATAGTTTATACCCAATCTTGACATATTTAATAACTAAAATGATAAAGCAATCATTAGCTATGTAGAGAATAATAGGTTAGTGTTGATTATAGATCAGGTTTATCATGTGAGGCAACAAAAAGCACGAGCCTCGGTGAGTGCTTTTTCGTTTTCGTGCCAAGCATGATAAACCTGATCTATAATCAACACTAACCTATTTTTCTATTTATCCCACTTTTCATTAAGTAAACCTTTTTATTTAAACAAAATTAGTTTAAATGGATAATTTCGATGGATTGATGACGTCATTTTGTCGAAAACATGACATCATTTTGTGCCGTGTATTATAGCAGAAATTTAATCAACGGGGCTTTAATCAACCGAATTTGCATTTAAAGTGGGATAACATTTTACAGGGATAGAAACTAACTTTTTTACAGTTGGTTGCCCATGTTGTAATTTGGTAGCCCTGCTTAAGATTAAAAAGCATAAAAACAAGTTCATGTCATAATGTCTAACAAATCACAGTAAGACAATGTTATAAAATTGCTGTCATGACTGAATGCATTATGCCTTTAACCCTTTGAGTGCTGGAACCGGATTTTGAAGGCCTTTGCAAACAGTTTGGATCCAGATGAGACGCCACAGAACGTGGCGTCTCATCAGGATCCAAACTGTTTGCTACTCTGATAGTATTCTTTGAAAAAAAATCAAAGAAAATGCTAATTTTAGAAATTTAGCAGACGACATTTTAGCAGACGACAAATTTCCCAGCATGCAAAGGGTTAATGAGCCTGAATCTTCATGCTATAAAAAAACAACAACTGATAAACTGTTGATTAAACTGTTTCAAGCTTTGTTAATAGCCAGTTGCCTGAGCGGTCTACCAAATTTTTGGAATTGACTTGCCCGGACCTAAATCTGCTCGCTCTGGCGAATGGGCAACCACTTATTTCTATGTCTGATCCTATTCAAACTTAATTTCTATTTTACTTTGTGTTTGTCTCATTTGTATTCATTATTCATTAGACCAGAACCCCTATTCGTTTTATCCATGCGGTAAGTTTTGTAGTGCTTTTGTTTTATAAGGTTTTGCTTTGATAATTAGAGACTATAATATCAGCTTTTGGGCTTTTAAAAGTTTTTCGAAACCAGCGTCATTAGCCTTATGTGTATCTTTTAGACAGATATTGGCTTTCATATATGGACTGCACATTTTATAACTTTTATACATAGTGAACATAACTAATTTGATGTTGTGATTTAAAAAAATAAAAAATGAATTTAAACAAATGATCTGGTCGAAGTGTTTAAATATGTGGTGTCCTGTTTGATGTTTTACAAAGAAATTGTGTACATTTAATTGATGGACTTTGAGTTTCTGTTGTTTTGTGTTCAAAATGATTGTCATCTTAACCCTTTTTACATGTTTGTTACTTGTTTATCATATTTTATAAATGAGCAAGACAGTATATATAGCTCATTTAAATTAATTTTATTAATACCAAAAGAACAGCTTATTTTATGCCTTGTTAGTTTTTGTAGATTTAAGAAAATTATTTGTGGAAATTGGTCTCCAAGTTGTAAGATACAAACACTCATTTGTAACAAGTACTTTTTATGCCCCCTTCTTCGAAGAAAAGGGGGGTATATTGTTTTTGGCCTGTCTGTCTGTCATTCTGTCTGTCTGTCCCAAAATTTTAAGGTCAAAATATGGAACTTTAAGGTCAAAATATGGAACTTTAAGTCAAAATATGGAAATTTTATTTCAAAGCGGTGCAGTAGGGGGCATTGTGTTTCTGACAAACACATTTCTTGTTGTGTAAGAAATTCTCAAAGTGTGTTATACACAAAAATGAATATATTTTTTACTGTAGTTCTTTTAAAAGGTATTTTAGATTTACTTTTTGAGGTTGTTATTGTGTTTATTAGGCTAGTACAAAATTATATTTTAGTGTATCTCATTTATTTTTTAAGTACTATAAAATTTGTTAATGATTTTAAAGCTATTAGAGAGGTAACTTGCTTCTAGCAACCCATGCGAAAGACACAAAAATCGTACTGGACACGAGGTCTGATAACTCTTAAAATTTCCCGGACCTCACCAGATTTTACCAGAACTCATTCTTCGTAAAACCCGTTCTATGAAAACATATGGTAAAATGTTCAACTATTATTGAAGAAAGCTTTTTGTTTTTTTTGTATACATTACAAGTAATTTTAAACAGCAATATAAATCACTAGTACTCTCAGAGGGGGTAATCACGTGACGATCACTGTTTTATTTTAAAGTTAAATAATCAACGAAGTAAAATAAACATAAAACAGTCTGTATTTTGTTTACATATTCATAGTTTTGTGTTCATTTTAACCAAAACAAAGCTTCATATATTTTTTTTGTCGGACACAAGGTCCAACAGTTTCAGGAATAATACCGGACCGCAGCAAATTTTATCAGAATTATCCGAGGTCCGACGTCTTTGGCATGGGTTGCTTATAGACATTTTATCCTTAATAGCAAAGTTAAATTTATGATCTGCATTTTTTCCAATATTTTGGAAGAAAAAAAAAGATTATTTTTTTTACTTAAAATATTCATATTAAAAAAACTATATATGTTTTGAATACTATTTATATGATGCACATGGTTATGCTTATTTAATATGCAATACCAACACTTATATAACCTGAAAGATATCAACAGAAACATGCAACACAGTTTTCCATACATTGTTCAAGCATAAAAGCGTGTATTATAAAAGTAATTTCTTAACCGTTAATAATTATTCCTGCCACTCAAGTCATTAAGGGTTGGAGAGTGATTTTTTAAGACAATAATTTGCTCAATGGGGCAATCAGGCCATTATCAATCAGCTCTAAATTTGCCTTGGTATGTATCCCACTGGCATGCATGGTGTTGCATATAAGCGTTGTTCTGGGAAAAGTGGGCTAAATGCATGTGGGTAAAATATCTTCCCAGATAAGCCTGTGCATTCTTGCATGGGCTAATCAAGGACAACCTTTTCCGCCTAAACTGGATTTTGGTTTAGAAGAGACTTGCTTGAAATGAAAAATTCCATAAAAGCAGAAAGTGTCGTCCCTGATTAGTCTATGCAGACTGCACAGTCTTATCTGGGATGACACTTTTCGCACATGCATTTAGCCCAGTTTTCCCAGAGCAATGCTCATATGCTTATCAGCTGTTGTGCTTTTCAGCCTGTGCAGCGCGATGCAGAGATAATGGTGGAGGACGTACAAGTGTTCCTAATGAAGCAACAGTCCCATCTGAACAAGGCACCGTCACCTGGGAGTAACTCGCAGGCCGAAGGGGTGAGACTTGTTTCATGTGTTAGCCTGTATATATTCAAATGCTAAACATATTTTTCTTGGTTCTAAAGCTATTCTTCATTCTTAAATCTAAGGTTGGGTTTGTGAGTGTGGGCCCAGATGTGAATTCACTATCATATGAGTAAAGAATAAGAAAAGAAAATACTTCAATAAAACATTGTTGAAAGGCTTGTATGGCCGCTCATTTTCAGGAGTCCCCAGCCCGACCCCCTGCTGCTGCTGCGGGTAAGACCACGGCCACGCCCCTGGTCAAGGCAGGGTCTTCTCCTACCCCCACCACAGTGTCACCTAACAAGAAGGTATGTAGGGGCCGGGATGCAGTGGGAATTTTGGTGCTGATGATTGTTGAATGAATGTGCAAGACCTTTTTGTTTCTTTACTAGAGGGAAAGGACCTAGCCTTCCATATTGAAATTTTGGGGGCATTGTACTATTTTAAAGAAATTATCTTGCAGAAAGTAATCTATATTCTGCCAATTTGAAAGAAGGTAAAAAAGAAGGTATGTAAGGCTCGATGATTCAGTGTTTACTTTGGTGATGATTATTGAATGCATGTGCCAGTGCCCTTTTTTGTTTCTTGACTAGGGGAATAGGGCCTAGCTTTCCATTAGGGGAATAATTTATTGACAAAACTGAGAAAGGGGGGAGAAAGTTGCCATGGTAAAGTTGGGGGTGGCTGATGCAGTGTTGACTTTGGTGCTGATGATTGTTGAATGCATGTGCCAAGCATTTTTTTGTTTCTTGACTATCGGGGAAAGGGCCTAGCCTTCCATTTTGGGGGATTATTTATCGACAAAAGTGAGAAAGGGGGGGGGGAGTTTCTAGGCTAAAGTTGAAAATAGGGGGAAAATGGCACCTTTTTAAAGAAATGATCTTGGGGAAAGTGGTCTATCGTTCTATTTTCAGCCAAATTTGAAAGAAGGAAAACAACCCTGTGTGCACTTTAGTATCTGATCACCAATATGATATGCTGTGATAATTAATATGAACATGTACTTTGTTATAAATCTCAAAGGCACAGCAAGCTAATAAAACAAATTCAGATATCTTAATTTAAAGGCATGATATAAAATGCTTTAATTGGATGGTGCATGATACAATGTAGGTAGATAGAAGAACATTTTAAGTGTAAGATATACTGCATGGAATCTAAAAAGTTAACATTATTATGCCCCCCCCATTCGAAGGTATATGTTTTNAAAATTGTTTCCGATTAATAACTCGTCAACGAATTGACGTATTGGCTTGATACTTCACATGTGCGTTGGCTTTAACAGTAGATGACCCCTATTGAAATTGGGGTCACTAGGTTAAAGGTCACTGTCACACTTACTGAGAAAATCGCTTCTCATCAAGAACTTGTCAACGATTTGACCGATTGGCTTGACACTTAATATGTGCATTGGACTTGGACAGTAGGTGACCCCTTTTGAAATTGGGGTCACTAGTTCAAAGGTCAAGATCACTGTGACATTAAGTGTTAAATTGGTTTCCGTTCGATATGTCATCAAAGGTCAGTTTTGTTGCAAACAATCCTGTGTCAAGGCCCTGTTTGGGGGAGGGGCATATATCTCCAAACTGCAGAACTCTTGTTCTTATTGTTTTCTTTATGTAGCTAGTTATTTTTTTAGTCACCTGGTAATGCCTTAGGTTTATGAAATGTAGACACACTGTTGTTCCTTGAGACCTAGTGTGACATAGTTGATGCATGGGCGATGGATTTTGTTATTTAAAATATATATGACAATAGTGAGCATTTTGGGTTTTTTAAGTGTGAAAACGTTTTTGTGTTTTAGAAAACTGAATTAATTAATTTTATTATTTTGTTTGCAGCTAATTTGTTGAAATTAAATTAAAAGGCTTGCATGATGAAAAATTGTTGCTGTTTGTTTCCTGCATTTAAGCATTTTGACTTAATTTCTTTGTTGTTTTTGTTTTGTTTGTAGAAATTGGTAAGTGTAGAAATACGTAATCAACTAAGTATGTATGTGTTTGGGTTTTAATAATTTGCGTTTGTAGCGTTTTGTAGATGCATCATAGTTAACTTTCATTATATTGCATAGTTAACTTTCATTATATTTCTTAGTTAACTTTCATTATATAGTTTGAATTGTAACCTTCATATAAATGGTCATCAAATAATCTGGAATCATTTATGTATGAGCCAGTCAGTGGGAAAACTTGGCTGAATGCATGTGCGTAAAGTATCGTCCCAGATTAGCATCTGGGGTCAACACAGGCTAATCTGGAATAACACTTTCGGCCTTGACTCTTGTTATGTTTAGTAGAAGCTTCCTTTAAGCGAAAAATTCAAGAAAGTGGAAAGTGTCCTTCTAGAATAGCCTGTGCTGACTGCACTGGCATATCTGAGAAAACACTTTACACACATGGTTTTCCCAGAGAGTGGCTCATGTATATAATGTTCATATACTCCATGTTCATGATTCTAAATGAAAGCATTTCATGAACATTTTACAATCTTATTCTTTTAATAATCTTTATAGTCCTAGTGTTCCCATCAATCAGTTAATTACATAAGACTCATTTATTTCAAATATNTGATAATAGCATCGGTGTTGCCATAAATATATCCCCGGTTAAATAAACTGCCGCAACACCCCTTAATATACATTTCATCAAACTTCTAGAAATACAATCTCAATGTGTGTCAAGAAAAGTTTGTGCAGATGATCAGAAATAATGAATAGGGTTAACTAGTAGGTACATGTACATGAAGCCCAAAAAAAAAGCATTCCAGTCTTGATTTCTTGAATCTTATGTGTTTTACAACTTTGGTCATATATGTGGATTGCGCTTTCGTTAGCTTTTATCAAACGGTTATGCCAGAGTTTGATGTTCAGGGATTGTGAAGTATTGGAAATGTGAGATAGTAAAGTAACGTCACATCTCCAGCCTCTATTTTTGCAGCTGATATGAATAATTTGCATTAAAATACACTAATTTAGCATATTAAATAACATACCTTCGACCAAATGTTGTGATATTGGAATGAGTTAAAGAAGTTACTTATTTTAAGTAATTGAACAGAAGGGGATTAATGTTGTATCCAAATTCAGACTGCAAATGGTTTCTCATGTAATATCATCTTGTAACATCAGCTTTTGATTGGCTAGATAGAATATTAGTATAAAATATTATCATAACATTATCAAGCTATTTTATAAGAGACTTNTTTTATCAAATATAAAAATCAAGATTAACAGTCCCTCAATGGGAAGCAAGACTTTCAATAGTCAGTGTTCATGTTAAAAAGTGATGCAGTTATTAACAAGTGATTTTTCTATTCTTATTCGAATCAGTTCTTATTCAACACTAGTCAACGTAAACAGAATAATAGTTTGACTGTATTAAAGTCACATAACAGCTTGTAAGACTGTATTTATAAACATTATTAACCAGTATCTGAATAAGTCTTAGGCTTGCTATGCAGTCTAGCTAAAATAAATGATCTGTGCTCTGAGAAAACAGGGCTTAATGCATATGCGTAAAGTGTCGTCTCGTCAATCAGGGACAACACTTTCCGCCAAGACTGGATTTTGGTTTAGAATATATTTCTTTTAATCAGAAATTTTCAAAAAAGCGGAAAGTGTCGTCACTGATTAGACTGCGGACTGCACAAGCTAATCAAGGACGACATTTTAGGCATATGCATTAAATCCCGTTTTCCAAGAGCAAGACTCAAATAGGTTTTAACTAAACGAAGGCATTTGGACTATCATAGATGGAAACCAAAGCCAGTGCTGGTGGGGGTGGTAACACCAGTGAGACCATGCTGGCTAACTTCTTCAACAGTCTCCTAAGCAAGAAGTCTGGAGGTGTAGGTACCCCGCGACCAGGTGCGTTTGATTTCAATAGTTGTCCTTTAACCTTTTACCACTCAGATACGCACTTTGACCCATTTGCAGTCTCTTAGAAAATTAAATTCAATTAATGACTTTTCTTAATAGATTCAAGTTTTAAAGGCTTCATTTCATTAAGGTACTGATGAGCAGCAAACAGCATTAAGCCTGAAGAGACTGCGAGTTACTGGTAGGCTGTTCTGGTTTTATGCTGGTTGCAAATAGCCATTTACACTTTGCCTCTGAGCGAGAAAGGGTTAACCCTTTGAGCGCTGGAACCGGATTTTGAAGGCCTTTGCAAACAGTTTGGATCCAGATGAGACGCCACAGAACGTGGCGTCTCATCAGGATCCATACTGTTTGCTATTCTGATAGTGGTCTAAGAAAAAAAATCGAAGAAAATGCTAATTTTTGAAATTCAGCAGACTACATTTTAGCAGACGACAAATTTCACAGCATGCAAAGGGTTAAGAAATCATTTAGGAATTGTTGTTTATTGGCTGCTTTGTTGGCTGATCAACTAGGGATTGGAGTTCTGATATGAAAGAATTATGTCATTGAGAGCATAAGCCTGAATGATTTTAAAAACAACAACACTTTTTTGGCTAAAGAAACAACGATACGCAAAATTATTTTGACTCTAAACATGGTTCGACAAATATTTTTGCAATGGATGTTATATATGTTGCAATCAGGATCTGTATCATGTTTTGTGTTGTTTTTAAATAACAGTAATGATTGTGGTTTTTGCATATTTCATGTCATTTTTTTTTCAAAATTTACAATGTATTTCTTGTTAATGTTAAGCAAATTGATGGTGTATTACTGTTTTGTAAAGAGCTTCTTAAACTCAAGTAAAGTTAAAATGTCGTCTTTGCTTTCTTCAGATACAGCAGGTGTTCATGCAGAGCTGGAAAAGATGACAAAATCCACGACAAAAACTGCCAAGCGGTCACAGTCAGACGTGAACCCAAATGGACCAAGTTCTGAGTCTTGATTGGCTTATTTATGATCATGTGACACTTTCCTACTTCCTGATTGGTGAATTCTGTGATGATTACAAGATGACATGAAAGCTAGATCATGATTGGTTGATTGGTTGATTCAGTGATCATGTGACTGTAACCTGCACTTTGATTGGCTTAAATTTGAAATTTAAATCTAGTGAAGGAGCTGATCAAACTCAATATGGAAACTATGTATTATTATGGAATATATGTTATAAACTATAGCTATTGTGATCATTGGAGCTTTACTTGTGCTGATAATGCTGATTTGAGAAAAAAATGTTTTCGCTTATGTAGAAAACTAAATAAACGTAATAGCTGCATTGTGAAGGAAATTATTTGTGTTCATTTAAATAGAAGTTATGCTTAATTATTTTTTGTGCAACAACTTAGACATATTTAAATTTGTGTAAATAGTATTCACTGTTATATATTTATATAAATTAGTGATGAATTGAGGATGTAATTGGATGATGCATGAACTTGTTGTTCCACTGGTATTTACTAACAATACATTAGTAATTCTTAAAATCAATTTTATGTACACGCATGCAAGTTACTGATTGAAATGGCAACTTAATCGACAGTAAAACTATGACTTGCGTTTATATGAATATGTAAGTTTTATGTTACTTATTATGTAACCATTGGAATTGTTATTGAAAAATCTTAAAACACAACCCATGTTTCTTTTAATGGACATTCAGTTTATATTTATTGATCAAGTTAATGGGTGTAACTCTATAGATACAAAATTATCATTATGAAGTATTTATGTAATGTGCTAAAAAGTGGATTAAGTTTCCATTTGAAATACTGTCACTACTTTGCATGTAGAAGAAATGTAATTGTACACAAAACTGCAATATGGTGAACATAAGCACCTAATTAATACACTAATTCATTAGTTTTCATATTATGGTTTTACAGCATTGCAGTCTTGCAAAATGAAACAATAATAGTAAAATTAGTTTTTTGTTATTTGGTTGTATCGTTCAGCACTCTTATTTAATCTTCTGTTGTGGTATTTGTCATGTCAGATGCAATCTGATCCCTGTGGTCCATTAGTTTTGTTTTCGCTTGTGAAGTCATAAGGATGTGTTTGTACTCATAAATGCATTGCCTCGATATTTAGTGTTTAAGGGGCATATCGACCGTATTTCCCCTAAATATAGACACATATTGAAACAGTATCTGTTCAATCGTGTTTGGACATACTAATCTTGTGAATAATCTATTGATAATGTTATATTTATGAAAAATATGTATGATTCCAACAAGTATTTGTTCAATAGCTACCTCTAGTATGATTCAAACTTGCGTCTGAAAAAATCACGCGCTTCAATGAGAATTTACCACACTGCAGTACCATTTTCAATAGTGTGCTTACGTGTAGCAATTTTACTGCTGGACAATATAGTCCTAGCCGTCCATGTGCCCCTTTAACATTTTGCACTGGTTCTTTCCATGGTTTACAAAAAAATGTCTTTTTCGATCATGTCAGCTTCTTGGAGGTCAATGTACAAGAAGCTTAGAATATTTTTTATTCTCTTATACTTGCATATTCCTGATGTACTGGTACATGTTCTGATCAGTGATAGATATCTGTCGCATTATACTCTTTGTAAGTGTCTTTCGCTTAATATAATGGCATATGCATTACGTACTGGCATGACAAGGTATTTTGCTTCCTGGTAGGAATGCTATGAAGTCTGTCTCAATGGTATAAATTGTACTTTTTGTTTTCAAATGAGCATTATTACCTTTATGCTTTTCGCATGGAACAAGTGTCAAGATACATTTGAATTGTGTTTAAAATGTAACAGTTAACCCTTTGAGCGCTGGAACCGGATTTTGAAGGCCTTTGCAAACAGTTTGGATCCAGATGAGACGCCACAGAACGTGGCGTCTCATCAGGATCCAAACTGTTTGCTATTCTGATAGTATTGTTTGAAAAAAAATCAAAGAAAATGCTAATTTTAGAAATTCAGCAGACAACATTTTAGCAGACGACAAATTTCCCAGCATGCAAAGGGTTAAGTGATGTGCAATGCTCACCATGGCTTTAAACTTCTTTTTGCAATTTGGATTGTGTTTGCATCATACTTTATTTTGTTTTCTAATGAAAAGAGGTTTAAAAAGTCATGTTTTCTAATTTTTAGCATATTGTTTGTTAACAGGCAATGTGAGTGTTGCCCTAGATAATTAATTGCCATTAGTAAAGCAGGTAGACCCATGCCATTTAACCCATTTAGCGCTGGAACGGAATTTTAAAGGCCTTTGCAAACAGTTTGGATCCAGATGAGAAGCCACAGAACGTGGCGTCTCATCAGGATCCAAACTGTTTGCTATTCTGATAGTATTCTTTGAAAAAAAATCGAAGAAAATGCTTATTTTAAAATTCAGCCGACAACATTTTAGCAGACGACAAAATTCCCAGCATGCAAAGGGTTAATGCAGGCAGAATTCTGGACTAGTATTCACAATCGAAATGGCGTCAAGGAAACATTGGGGTTTTTCGAAGTAACTTTATTCGTTAACAAAATGATCAACTTTCAGATACCAAATTATTGCTGACCTTTGCCACCATTCGAATGAAAACTTGTTCCTACATAATATGTCACTTTTATAAGGAGATAACAAAAAATAAGGAATTTTAATCAGTTTCTTTCAAGAACCTTGTAAATACAGCATGCTAGATTTACCGGGTGTCTTGATAGCAATCTGTAATATAGAGATGAGCATCGTAAGGTTTCGTACACAAGGTTTTTGTAAAATATATGACTTCACAAATTGTTGGGCAATGTTTAGTTGCCTCTCTCGTATTTGCTAAGCCGAGCCAAGTTAATGACACGAGTCAAGAAATACTATGATATATATTACTCATTAGTTATGTATGTATACTTAATGCCTATTTTATGTTTATTTATTGCTTCATATATACAAAAAAATTGTTTGCATTTATGTTTATTTTCCTGCATATTAGCCTAAAGATGATAAATATGGTAATTGAAAAATCCAAAAAGTGATGAAATTGACGGAACACTGCTTGAACTGTTTTAATTTGAATGGTACCTTTTATTTTTCTGTCTAATTAATTGGTTCAAATAGAAAAGTACAATAAGAATTTAATCACATTCCAAAATAATGAAAAAAAAACACTGTTAACATTAAAATCATAAATTCTTTTCAACCAGAATATTTTATCATTCGTTTGCCTTTGTAGACTTTATTTTGACCAGTGACCTCTTTCAGTTTGTTTTGTTTTCTACATATAAACAAAATCTGTAATTAGAAGTGCTCTTTTTCGTTTGTGTTTTGTGTATCCTGTTTGTTTCTTTTGTTTAGTAGAATATATATATATATACATTATTTAATCCCAAACTCATTACCTTGTGCTACTTTTTTTCTTGTTTCTTACTTTTTCTGACACCAATTTTATGTGTTGAACTATGATTTTCATGGAAAAAAAAATCATTGGAAAAAATCTAACTAGCTTCTTTTGTACAAAAAAATTATCAACAAGGCTTTTTGGCAATGCATTAAGCCATCTATATGACCAGGTATGGATTGTTTTTTATGTACATTTTTTGAAACCCAAATGTATATTGTGAACAACATTTATTAAAGATTTACCTTTTAAGTGATTCACCCACACAACTTGTTTGTGCATCAGGCATGAAATTATTTCTGCAGCCACTCTGCCCTTACCTCAGAATTAACCCTTTGAGCGCTGGAACCGGATTTTGAAGGCCTTTGCAAACAGTTTGGATCCAGATGAGACGCCACAGAATGTGGCGTCTCATCAGGATCCAAACTGTTTGCTATTCTGATAGTATTCTTTGAAAAAAAATCGAAGAAAATGCTAATTTTAGAAATTAAGCAGACAACATTTTAGCAGACGACAAATTTCCCAGCATGCAAAGGGTTAAGATGGGCAATGTGTCAGTTACTAGCATAAGTATGTGCTCTTAGTACTGGTAAACCAGCTTACCCAGGTTATGGGTTAGTTGGTAAATGATGGTGTGGTATGACCCACAAACCTGTTGAAAAAGACAAACAAATCCAAATAAATGAACAATTCATTGCTAACCTTTGAGCAACCTTTATCGGAATGTTTTAAAGCCAGATTAATTGCTCTTCCAATACATTAAAGGTGTTGTATTTTCGTTCGAAAACTGAAAAAAATATATATTATAGTTTGCATGCATGATATTGACTTAGAAATTATATTTGTATAAGGATAAAAACAAGCCCATGTGTTGAGTTCTACATTCCGGAATGAGGAACTATATTACTATATACTGTATATACTTGGAACAAATTTTCTTGCGAATAAATGCTTTACATCGCAGTGTTGTAATACCATGGTAAATGCTTTTATGTCAACAGTATTTCTTATCAAGTGACCTTATGAATAACTTTAAGATGTACATGTACTGAATAGTTTAATTGATGCGTATTTGGTAAGACGCAGTCTCCTTATATTGTATATCAACATATTGTGCATTTTTTTCTCAAATATTTTGATATATCAAGGTACATCATTTAAGATTATATTAATATGGGTTTTTGAAAAAGGATTGTCACCCTGGTAATAAACAAGTGTTCATTTGTAATATTTTGATGAATGTTAAACATTTAATACTTAATTGAAGAAGTTTTTTTAAGAGCAATTAAAACAACAAAATACTTTGTACTTGTAGATGGACAAATGCATCATGTTAAGTATTTGTTTAATTCATTAATGTTTTTGTGTATTATCTTTTGTATGTAAAGAAGTTGCAATATTTCCATATTTGTGTCAGTACTCTGCACACATTGCTTACATCCAGTATTTTAAGCTTGGCAAAATGCTCCGTTACCCTTCGTAATCTCATGTGTATTTGACAAAGAAATGGTTGTGGTTGTAGATAGATACATGTTTTGCTTTTTCCATAAATGCATCGTGGAAGGAGTTGACAAGACATTTTGTTTTAAGCGTTACATTTTTCTATCTGGTAAATTTTCCCTTTTGAGGGAATAGTACATTAGTTATTTCCATTCAATTATTGATTTATTATTTTTGGACTTTCGTCTTTAATGCAGATTGAAACATGCAACTTAGATTTTAGTTCTTTTTAAACACAATTACAGTGATGTATGTGTCCTTTATCCATCCTATTTAAATTGTACTAAAATGTAAAAACAATAAAAATAATTACGGTTTAATGTATGAGTGTTTTAAGGTTATCACATCTCTTCATTCTCATAATTTTGTCGACCTGCTTCATGCGTAAAAATATAATAAAATATATTTTATGGTTAATGTACATAATAAAAGCAAGATATTTCCTTTAAAAAGGGGGTAATAGTTTGGTAATAAAATATTTTCATGTTATCTTTACTTGTACAGTTATATAAGTTCAATGAAGTTTAATAATTGATATTTGGTGTGTTCTGAGAAAACTGGGCAAAATGCTTGTGCGTAAATTGTTATCCCAGATAAGCCTGTGCAGTCCGCACAGGCTAATCAGGGACGACAATTTCCGCTTTTATGGAATTTTTGGTTTTAATAATGTCTCTTCTTAGCGAAAATCCAGTTTAGGCGGAAAGTGTCGTCCCGGATTAGCCTGTGCGGACTTCACAGGCTAATCTGGGATGACACTTTACGCAAAAGCATTTTGCCCAGTTTTGTCAGAACACGCCACATAAAATGGATTGAACTTTGCATACCCTTCGGCTAGTGGGTCTGTACCTTTATATATTTGAACTAGGTGTGGTTTTTACCTTTCTTTATTTTTTTTTCACACAAATCTTATACTATTTGTACCTTTGTATACTAGTATATAAAACGTATAAATTAAAACGTGGATGTGGTGAGCCATGGGCACCTAGATTGGCACATCTTTGGCAGTATTTTCCTGTTTGAGATATAATTCGTATTAGGCAAACCAAACGTGTTTGCCCAGCTATTGGTTTAAACTGGAATTTGCTTTGTCCACATGTTTAGCTTATTTCCTCCTTTTCTCTGCCAAACCAGTTTTACAAATTGTTCTAAACTTTGCTGCGTTTAAGACAGAAGAGTTTAGGCGAACCCTTAAAGGTGTGTGTGGCATTTTCCTCCTCTGAGGTGGTCCCATAATCACACCTCTGTTGAAAAAAACAACGTAAATTTCTTTTTAAAGTATGGTATGTAAACATTTATATTCAATACTCCTTGTATCCAACCATCTAAAAATTGTTGATGGACTTGTGTTCACCTGTCCAATCCAAATTTAAAGTACAGTTAAGAATCATAGTTACAGGGCCCGCATTAGCCAATTAGACTTAAACGAAGAAAAGGGGAGATTGTTCAAACTGAAACTGATAGATTTTAAGTGAGTCAAACATTGGAATATTACTTGGTTAATGCCCTCTCAATTTACAGCATACTTCTAGTGTTGTTTTTTTGCATTAGCATTGCAACATAGTTTCCATCATATGTGTGAACACAAAGGGATTCTTAATACAGAATAAGTCTGTGTTGACAAGTCATAGAATGTGTTAATTGCATGCTTATGACTTAAACTATTTTTTATGCCCCCTTCTTCGAAGAAGATGGGGTATATTGTTTTTGGCCTGTCTGTCATTCTGTCTGTCCGTCATTCTGTCCAAAACTTTAACCTTGGTCATTACTTTTGCAATATTGAAGATAGCAACTTTATATTTGGCATGCATGTGCATCTCACGGAGCTGAACATTTTGAGTGGTGAAAGGTCAAGGTCACCCTTCAAGGTCAAAGGTAAAAAAAAGCGGCGCAGTAGGGGGCATTGTGTTTCTGACAAACACATCTCTTGTTTTCAATGATTTTAACTTGGTTATGTAAGTTAAAACTTTCTTTTAATATTCAATGATATCGTTTTTCAAAGTATGCTTTTGATGCATATCTAACTTGTATTATTGTGTACACTAAATACATTTAATAACAAGGTCTATTAAAAAGGAGACAAATATGGATCGTTCACTGTTGTAGCTGACAAATTCATTTTTTTCATGAGTATTAGGTTATTATGCAAACCTTACATATTCATAAATTTGTTATCTGCTAGTTTTTTTGTTTGCTTGTTTCAATTTTAACTACCACGTATATCAATTTGATTATTATTACAGCAATTTTCCATGTTTTTATGTAAACCTGCATTTTCCTCAAGCTTGTTAATATGTCTTGTTTTTCTATAACTGAATGGGTCTTGGTCATTATAAATGTTCATGCAAAAACAAATAAAAACAAGAAAATAGCAAATGTGCGTTTTTGTCTTTTTATGCGCATTTTGCGCGTTACCGTGCATGATATATTGTTTCATTCAACTATTTTCCACCCGTGTATACGTTTTCATGTCGAAAGTAGAAACATGACAACCGTTACGTTCATATATCATAACAATATTTCAATACAAGTTAATGACCACGTCATCACTAAATTTAAATGTAGACACGTGAGCAAATTAAACGCCCACGGACACCATCAAGGTGAGCTACAGCCAATGAAACTTCATCGTCCGTGAACAGATCGGTCAATGACAAACGCGCCCGGTATATGCCAGCTAATACAATACTAACACCAACACAACTTAAAAAACTAACGAAATTTTAAAATAGGTACCAACGACCAAATAAAACGTTCAATTAATGTATATGTTGAAAATGTTTACAAGGGTTGAAAATAGTTTTCACCCCTAAGCCAATAGGCGCGACACAAAATTTCCTATTTAGAAGGAGTGCTGTATCGGATGAAGAAGAATGTCAGTTGGTGTCCGTGGGTGTTTTACCCACTCACATGATATCCATTTAAATGATAAAGATTGCTTTTAAGTAAGAGTGGTTAGTGTTCGTCTATTTTTTATTTATTTTTATATGTATGGGTACTACAAGATCGCAATGTTAGACGATCGTAGCTCTGAAATAACTTCGTGTGTAATCTGTTTTTAAACGGAACCAAACATATACATTTGTATATGTCTCTTGTTGCCACCACAACGGCAGGGATTCCAATAAAATTGATATGTTATTTCCGCAGTATATATATCTGTGAATTAAGACGGTGTTTTCCCTCACCATGACGTCCAAACAAAGCACTCGTTTATGACGTCACCAGCGCATACTACTGTTACTGCAAAGGGAAACAATACACGGTTAAAGGGA
Organism: Dreissena rostriformis; assembly: GCA_007657795.1. Lineage (NCBI taxonomy): Eukaryota > Metazoa > Mollusca > Bivalvia > Myida > Dreissenidae > Dreissena > Dreissena rostriformis. The sequence continues at coordinate 92,985 of VMBQ01001828.1, read as the reverse complement.
CTGTCAACCACGAATGACGAAAAAAATAAAAGGTCTAAAAATCCGTATTTTTTTACAATTATTAGTTTATATTGCTTAAAATATCGACACACGAAGCGATACACGACATTAAACACGAGTTAAACCGTAACTGGGATCCCTTACTTGTAAATTAATACGATCTATTAATACATGTTATTACTACGGTCATATTTAATTTAAAAACATAACCATAGCNCCCCCCCCGATCTGGTCTCACTCTCAGCCACTTTAGACCATTGACAGGTATGTTGAGTTGTTGCAAGCAAACATAAAAATAGCATTGAGAATAGCATTAAGACTACGAGGATAACGTATGTGTGTATTGTTTGAAAAATTCGATAATAGTTGTATTCGTTTTCAACATTTACATAAATTGAACTTTTTATTTGGTCGTTGATAATGTTTAAAAATTGGTTAAAACAGTTTTATACGGAATCCGAATAGTGCCATCTATAATCTCGCCCTTCTTTCATCAAGGGCGACACACGACACACGAAGCATAAAAAAGCATCGTGTATCGCTTCGTGTGTCGCGCAAAATATCGTGCGTCGCTTCGTGTTTCGTGCGTCGCCCTTTGAACGCGAGACACGATATTTTGCGCGATACTCAATGCGACACACGATATTTTGCGCGAAACGCGAAGCGACGCACGATATTTTGCGCGATACACGAAGCGACACGCGATATTTTCCACGATATATCAACTTTTGGGCTACCTACACAAGGGCAATATTTCGTGGTACCTTCTCTCGCGTGGATTCGTGTATTGCGCAAAATATCGTGCGTCGCTTCGATTGTCGCGCATAATATCGTGTATCGCTTCGTGTGTCGTGTGTCGCAATTGATGAAAGAAGGGCGAGATTATTGATGGGACTATCCGGATTCCGTAGTTTTAAGTAGTGTGAGTGTGTGTCAATATTGTATTACCTGCCAAAATATCTAGCGCGTTTGTCATAGCCAGAGCTGTTCACGGATGATTAAGTTTCACTGTCAGTAGCCCACCTTGAATGTTTCCGTGGGCGTTTAACATGCCCACATGCCTACGTTTAAATTAAGCGATGATGGCATCATGTACGTGCATATAAATACTGTTCAGGTATATGGCCGTTACGTTGACAAAACTTTGTACACGGTCTGGCAAGTTGTAACTCGCCTGGTGTCGTGTAGATCTTGTTCACATGTCGTTCTATGTGGCAGTTATTCTTACGTCGCCAGAACTCGCCAATAAGCGACATGAATTTAAACTTTTTTAAATTATGACACCGAATTCTCAGACATACCAGTAGTAAAAACAATGGTATTGAGTTGTTGCACGCAAATCTTAATCATTTTATTAAGGCTACGTTGATAAACATATGTTTTGAACAGCTCGCAAATTTCGATTCACAGTTGAGCTGACATGGAGTAAGGCAAGTTAAACCGTACCTGTGATCCCTTACTTGTAAATTAATACGATCTATTAATACATGTTATTACTACGGTCATATTTAATTTAAAAGCATAAGCATAGCTTGTTCGCGTATGAACGGATTAAGAAATTCAAGTAAGTAAAACATACGAAATTGAAAGATTGCATACTATGATAAATATTTATTTGTTAATTGTACATAGTTGAACGCTTACCAGTATGACGGTCAACAACAAAATGTTCAAATCCGTAACCATATCTAGTTTTATCATCAATATCGACTAACATAGGAATGCTATTAATACTTATTAAGTACTTTAATTAAAGACAACACATGTAACACTGGTCATTTTGTTTCGAACGGCTTTCACGTTGGACGATCAACAGAACATTTATTTACATGTTGTTGTTTTGGGGTTTGTTTTGCTGGAATGTGAACTACAAGCATGTGATAATGCGATTAAAACATAATTATCGATCGGTTTAATATCAATATCTAGTCAAGTAGATTAAACGCTAACAACATAACCGCAAAGGTACGTGTATTTAACACTACTTGATCAATAAAAGTTCAAGTGTATGAACACAGCATTTTCAGCGCGTATTTGTGATCAAATATTGTGGCATGTTTAATATCGATAAACAACTTTGTAAACTGTATTGCGTTTCATCGAATTTGTTCATTGTCGCGCAACGGAGTAGCTATATGAATAATATCAGTAGCGGTATGAATAATATCAGTAGCGGTATGAATAATTTCAGTAGCGGTATGAATAATATCAGTAACGGTATGAATAATATCAGTAGCGGTATGCATAATATCAGTAGCGGTATGAATAATATCAGTAGCGGTATGAATAATATCAGTAGCGGTATGAATAATATCAGTAGCGGTATGAATAATATCAGTAGCGGTATGAATAATATCAGGAA
>VMBQ01001828.1:76151-89238 GCA_007657795.1 Dreissena rostriformis | reverse complement strand
CCCGTATACGCAGCCCCCCCCCCCCTCTGTAACTCGCTCCGACAGGATTACGATTTCGTAAATCGTGTTTTAGTTCAGAATGTTAAGCATTCGATACAAACGCCATGAAGAAATAGTGTGGTTTTAAATACAGTTCGATAAAGGGATGGACGAACAGAACATGTAAGTTCATATAGTTGTAACTTTATTGTTATAAGAATTGGATTAAAGCTGTCATTAGGGTAAATAAAATTGAGGGATTGTTTTGGCTGTTGCATATTTTTTTTAATTTCTAATGATAAAAAATAAAATTCAGTTCTTGTTTTGCTGTTGCACATTCTTTTCAATTTTCAACATTAAAATATCACATTCTCGATTCAGTTTTTATTTCTTCTCATAATTTCAATAGGAAAGAATTAAAAGCACCAGTTAAATGTGCAACTATTTTTACGTGACATAATCGGTAGTAATTCGGTCGTAAGGAATGTTGTGTACATGTAGGAGCTGACCAGAATAATTATTTTGTTATCTTAATTAATCATTTGTCTTTGATGAAATGTGTTAGCGGCATAATTTTAAATGAAGCAGGATAAATAGAATACATGTTTGGTGCCGAGATGGAGAAAGTTCATCAGGTTCGGCCCGAAAAATAAAATTGGGCTCGCTAAAGCTCGCCGTATTTTCTTTTTCTAAGCCTCACCGGATAAACTTTCTCCATCTCGGCACCAAACATGTATTCTCTATATCTCGCCTCACATAAAAAATTTATACACATACATAGGCAAACTTTTAAATTGTGCCGCACATTTGTTCGTTCACAAGTTGATAAAATGTTGAAGACCGTGTAAGCGCGCATACTCCATAAACATTTCTGTGTATTCTACTTTATACACCCGTTAGGCGAAAGTGTGTTTACCTTATGCTACTGTGTATACAAATTGGGCACTCCTATATGGGTTTAATTTTCTTGGGTTCCCAAACGCAAGAGGTATGTAACCGTATCCGCATAATTTAGTTGTTTATGTATTTGGATCGTTTTAACACTCAGGTAAATATACGTGACATTCCTAATCCTTACTAAAATATTTATTTGAATAATATTACCAACAAAACTGTAAAAACGGTATGCGTTATTTTTATACGTTACAATTTCTCAATATTATTAAATGTTCGGAGGGAACACCATACATTTTTACATGCAAACTTGATGCACCACGAACACATGAACGTGAATATTTCAGAGATTAGGAATATAAATAGTTGTCCATGGTGTTTGAAATCTTGCATTATTTTTTATTTAATGGTTATTTTCTAAACACGACAGTAAGTTAACATACTACATGTATGTTCTTTTATTTTTTCTTAACCAAAACGTTATTATAGAAATGATGTCATAAACATAAATAAAATAAGGACTTTGGTAGGACAAATTCTAGGACTCAATGACGTGTTGATTGTTTTATTGCAATTGTAAAATTTGTTTTGAAGTATGTTATTAAATAATTTGACACTAGTTGTAATTTTATCCAATACATAATTTAACACGTCTATGAAATTCGTAAGTAATATCGCAAACTGTCTGAACTCGTTTAAATAAAATATTTTATGAAACAAAAAAATGTATCAGATCCATTTTAACGTTACTTAACCTTAATTTTGAAACATTGAATAATAGCCTGTCGATCAATGATGTATTTATCAACACATGTATGAATGTTTATTCTGTTATGAAGTTGGTATTTTTATACATGTCATTCTCAATATTAATTGTTTTATTTATAATAGAAAATGAAGGATAAACGTATTCATAAATTTCTAAACAAAGTGACTCAGATTGAATGCTTTCGTCCCTTAAACTGACTTTCGCGGAGTTTTTTTTAGTTTGGGTCTACTTTGCTTGAAAGGTATTATACCGACAATATACACTGTGATGAGATTAGCATGCAGTACAAACACTCTGACTGACTGGATCTTGATCGAAATAATGTCCTTTAGACTTCGTAAAATGTTTCTTGGTTAGGTCCTCTTTTATGAAAAGCATATCCCTGCAGTGTAATTTGGTATTATTGATCAACAAGATGCCAATGTGTATTGCAAAGTCCATCTAGCACTTTCATAAACTTAATTTATTTATGGTACAATTTTGAAGTGGGCATTGGTTTGATTGTATTTTAAGTTGATTCTGATTGAAGGGTTTTTGACAAAATATCTTAGTGTACTCAGTCAGCACGATGGGATAAGCGTGTATGACGCCCCACACGCCGGGCTGGCGTCATCACTACGACCCAAACAGTTATTCTATTTTTGGAAATCGCCGATAGTTGCAATAAGAATGCTTTTTCTCAAAGAACTCCAAAATTATTCAGCATCATGATTGGAGCACTTAGGTCAACAACTATGACTCACATTATTAACACACTTTCATTTAACAATTGAATTGCAACGACAACTAACATACTAAGTGTTTTTTTTTTCTAATAATTTATGTCACACCTAAATCTTCACCAGCGCAGTTTATTTGGACTGTCGCATAATAACAAGTACACGAAAACTCGAAGAACAGTTCTTTGCATTTTATTTTATCATGATCATAACGTTTTTCGAGTCCACACAATAGTTCTAATTAGCTAATAACATTTCCAGGACATGACAAAATCCGTCCACCCCTTGTAGGGGTCGAAGAAAAATAAAACAGCTTCCTAATACGTCTCTCTTCTTTTTTAGACCTGTCTACTGTCCATACACAATTTTTCACATGTTTTATATAGTCGACATGGCAACATGTTTACTAACAATGACACGCACATAAGTTGACGCCTGTCCAGATCATTGACTTAAACACGAGTTTAATTACTTGATACGGGGTGGTTTTATGTGTATTTGACGTCGGCTGACATATGTTGTGCATTTACGAAGCGAGTATGAATTGTCATTAACAACATCTGCTTGTCATGAAACACCAATTAAAACGCTAATTGTTAGGTAACACACCGGGCAGCCTACTAATATGTTGACAACCTTAACCCATATGGTATAATTTTGAATTAGATGTAAACAGCGCGTTGTTGCTTCTGTTGTTGTTGTTGTTGAATCCATCGTCATCGCGTTGTTGTTTCTGTTGTTGTTGTAGTTGAATCTATCGTCATCGACATGGCAACATGTTTACCAACAATGGCACACAAATAAGGTGACGCCTGTCCAGATAATTGACTTAAACACGAGTTAAATTACTTGATACGGGGTGGTTTTATATATCTTGTGCATTAACGAAGGATGTATGAATTGTCATTAAGAACATCTGCTTGTCATGAAACACCAATTAAAAAGCTATTTGTTCGGTAAAACACCGGGCAGCCACCTTAACCCATATGGTATAATTTTTAACTAGATGTAAACATAAAAAATATGGTTATTGCTCTTACTTATGTACTATGTGTTTTGGTTAGGAACCAAATCTGTATTATTCAAAATGAACATTGTTCATGACAATTTATCTTCCTTCTGTAATGAAAATGAAGAAACCCTATTACATATATTCTGGGACTGCATTCTTACGAAGAAAATTGTAAATTATGTTGTAGCATTTTTAAGATCACATTATGTGCAAAAATGTACTGAGATTTCATGTCAACAATGTTATTTGGGTGTACAAGTATTAACATGACTGATATTAGTATTCTTATCCTAGAAATTAAAAAGTTTATATTTGTATGCAAGAGAAAGGGTCTTTTACCTTCATTAGAAGGCTGACTTATTATTTTTGCGTAGCATGCGAAATTCTATCTAATACAAAATATCGAGAAAAGGAACTGCTAATTTGGTTAATTGTAAAACTTTTTGTAGATCAATAGGATAGTGTTATTGTAAATTGTGTTGTTTGCTTAAACTGTTTAATACCATGGTCGTTTGATTGTTTATAATTGTCTGAAGTCCAAACGTTTGATTAAAGTTTATAATTTTCTGAAGTCCAAACATTTTTTGTGTGTCATAACATGGCATTTGCGTATGTGTCTGTGAGTGTGTCAACTGTATGATTGTGTCTATATAATGGAATGCATGGATTGTATTTACCTCTATTATATCATCCAAGTTAAATTGTTGAAAGAACTCTATTGTTTACTAACAAATTAACATGCTTACTAACGATACAATTTGTTATGTATGAAGGTGAATAAAAGCTATAAATTTATATAAAAAAATGTTATGTGTTAGTGTGTCTGTATCATTTCGCGTATAAGTAATACATGAACAGAACTTTACATTTATGTAAAATATATGTACTTTCATAATAATCATGTTTTTAAACATCAATTTTATTTAAATATTCATGTATTTGATTACTTATTAGTAAATAAATAGACAAATAAATGTGTCTTTAAGCGTGTTAAGTTTCGCATCTTGTGACTTTTTAGTGCTTGAAAGATACATCCAAACCGGCCTAATTATGAATAACACTCGCCACTCGTCCTCGAGAATCATCGCAGCTATCATCATCCTTTACTGTCATGCATTTGCCAACTGCTCCAACGACATGTACTACATCCACATGAACATGACGTGCTTACAATGCCAGCCTGGCACTCACTGGGTCGCAGACTGTATGAGCGCCGGGGGTTCCGCCGTCTGCGAACCATGCCCGGATGGTTTTTTCGTTGCCCGATACAACTTGGCGCGGTCTTGCCAGAAATGTAGGTCAGGGTGTAGAAACACTAACCACGGGGAGACAGAAGCTCAACGGGAGGAGGTTGCACAAAGTTGCACGAGTACCTCTGATTTACTGTGTCGGTGTCGTGATGGCTTGTGGAGAGAGCCCGGAATCAATGGAGCCTGTCGGATCGCCTCTTCCTGTGGATTGGAATCAGGCGTTTTAACCATTGGTATAATAATAATAATAATAATAATAATAATAATAATAATAATAATAATAATAATAATAACAACAACAACGATAATAATAATAATAATTATAAAAATAATAATAATAATAATAATAATTATTATTATTATTATTATTATAATAATAATACAATTAGTAAAACATAAATATATCTTTTATTATTATTGCTGTTGTTGTATCATGTGCATTCGTGTTCTCTTAAATATAACTTATTATATAACTTAATAACTTATTATTATTATATGGTAAGTTGAACGTTATAAGTATTGTTTTAGATCGGCAGCATGTGTAAACTTTGTATTAGCATTATTTAGGTAGCAACAGTTCAACATATTGTACCCTACAATTTATTACACTGTGTTTTTGTTTTGTTTCAAATCCATGATTAAATTTCAGCCAGTAAAAACAGTGATACAGTATGTGTAGGCTGTGTTCTCGGAGAAACGTTTTCAAACTCCACATCGACAACAGCACCATGTCTTCCATGCTCCACTTGCGGCGCAGATGAAACCATCCAGCGTTCTTGCACCAGAACCGATGACACTGTTTGTGCTGCCAAGAACGCAAGTACTGACCTTTTCATTGATTCACGTTGTATTTATTTCGTTTTTATGATTTTAAGTGACTATTTCGTATGAGTTTATGCTTGGTTCTTACAGCTAATGCTAGTTATTTGTACATGTATTATCAAAATAAGTCACTTTGATACAGACCTTTTATTTGGTTTAGTATGATGTAGTTATTATATATGTTTGTATTTGTTTTTATTTATTTATTCATCATTCATTCATCATTCATTCATTAATTCATGCATTAATTCATGCATTAATTCATGCATTAATTCTTTCATTAATGCATTCATTAATTCATTCATGCATTTATTTATTTATTCATTTATTTATTTATTAATTTATTCATTTATATATTGTTTTATTTATTTTTTATTTTTTTTTATTTATTTTTTTATTTATTTATTTATTTATTTATTTATTTACTCATTCATTAACACATTTATTGTAACACTCATTCGTCCAATTTATGTACAGTCTTTTATTTTATCTTCATTATTTTTATTTTCATTTTCTATCGGTCTTAATCCGTTGTTGTGTTTTAACATTTTTTATTATTTTTTTTGATTTTTAGATCTGGAAAAGTTGTATTTTGTCATTGGACTTGGGATTCCAGTGTTCTTGTTTGCATGTGGTATAGCATGTTGTTGTGCCTTTCGTGCTTACCGGCGCTCCCGGCATTTTGACGCACAACGAACTCCGAACCACCGCAACGGTAGGAAGTTTGGAAATTTTCTTTTGAAAGCTACATGTGTATTTCATATTTTACAATTTTATAGCCAAAGAAATCATCATTGCTCAATATATTAACACTTACAAAAGAACTTTCCTGTTGATGGAATTTGAGTGTCGTGTGCTGTTTTGACAATTGAGATTCAGATCTTTTGTCGGCGTAGCTGTCTTAGATCAATTTAGATTTCTTGCGATAATTCATGCAACAGGAACAAGCAAGCAAATCCAATTGGGCTTATTTTATACATTTAGGGAATGCAGCCTTACTGCGATTGGTTAACGTATACCTATATCATCTGCATACTTTTTGAGGATTACTATTCACACAATTGTTTAAATTTAGCGGTTAAATTAAAGTTATAAGGATATCTTTAGCATACACTCTGACACTGAACACCTTTTTGCACAATTTTACTCATCTGATGTCATGATTATAATGTTGTTTGCAATCACATAATAAAATAACTATTTGATTTCACCAATATACACGACACGAATATAAATGGCGATGCTGACAGAGAGGATCAAGTCGAGCATAAAACTTCTTTGCAAGAGTAGCTCATGATTACCCGAAAGTAGTATTAAGTTGTTTGTTGACAAGTTCAACACAAGTGGGTGATTTGTGTTTTTTTTTAAATAAATAAGCGAAATAGTCATAGCAAAAATGATGGAGCTTAATTTCTACTGTTTAATTGCTTCAAAGTGTAAAACTCGTAATGTACTTTCTAACTGATTTGGATCCGGTGAAATAATAAGTGAATAATTAAAAAAAATAAAATAATAACGCGCGGCAAAGTAATGCCAACACAAACGCCCTATTGTGGACCAAACAATCATAAACCGAAGAATTCAAATAAATGCGGAATTTAAATTTGATAATTTAAGTGATAATATCCATTTATATTTGAATTGTGGTCGAATGTAATTAATAATTCGTTATAATGGCACCTTTCTATACACCTCTCCAGGAGATGTTGTTTAAATCTGAAGATATTGTTAAAATTCTTTCTGCAATTAAAATATGAAGTAAAATTCTTTAAAAGTTCTTTATACATCGAAAGGTTATTCATGTTACGCTTCTTCGTGTGCTTATCATGAATACACTAGTTGCAATACAAATGATAAGTACGGTATTTAGTTTACTACTGTTTGGGATCCGACAACTCACATTACTGATCATCTTAGTTCTCTTGTATTTTATTTAATTTCAACGCCGATTACCCTTTTTATTAGCATTTTTTGTATCTTTTTTATTCTCATCAAATATTACTTTACGCCAACAATGAAGGTACGGCCCACGGAAATGGATTGCATGGGAACGCTTCTGAAATGGTACCCCTTGACAGCGATATTGCCGTACAAGTGATAGTCGATGAAACTGAATCAACAGACAACATGACCCCAGAAACTTCAGGCATTCATGCATCCATTCATGCACATTCCAATCGTGGTCGCAATCATGCAGTCGATGAACGTATGAAATTTATTATATATATTTTAATATATATTTAACTTTACCGTTGAATTTATTTAGAGAGCTACTTTTTATAAAGTAATGTCTATTGAATTTGACATAAGTATGCATTTATGTGTGGCATTCCACTCAAATTAATTTGTTAGAATAACTAAAAAGGATGTATTGTAATGGAATATAACCTATAGGAAAAAGAAGACGAAATGAAAATAACTTTCTGAGTTTTTGTTAATAGTTTCAGTCCAACCATCCGATACAGACGAGGCGTCAAATCCAGAATTGTTCAGTAAGTTATTAACCACATTTGTTGTTAGTTTTACCGTTTACAAATACAAGAACAACGACCTTTTCTGCGTTAGATTTTTGTTGGCAAAAATGCTTGTATGCACATAATTGTACGTGACGTTTTTTGTTATCTTAAGCTCTGTGTTAAAATTTAGACACAAAATCGAATGATTAGAAACTAGAAAACGTAACAAGAAATCTAGAACAAGTGGCTGCAATGTTTTAACGCCACAATATCACTTCAATAATCTTGTTAATGGCGCTTCTTTGTTATTTTGTCATTTTTTGCCATTTGTTAAGTATTACTGTTAGCCCGAATCCCCAATACATTTTTATGTTGTGTTATTTAGTGCAAAAAGTCTACACCGGCCTATCTGCAGAAATGGACGGAAACTACCAGTCATTCTTTCGTAGAAATAACATAGGTATATATTTTGATGCTACCCTCATAGTAGTATTACATCAAATCGGGATATAAGTAAATACTGATTTTCGCATGTTGTGACAGCTGTACAAAAGCTTGTTCAAACTTACAATTTTGTATTCATATGTTTGCAATATTCTCTGCAAGATGCAAGATGTGAGACATGTTTATTTCAGTACAATATATGACACTTTTTGATGACACAGCACTTAGTTCCTTCAAATGTATTATATTTATGTCTTGATCGCATACTATATATACTATTGACACATTTTGTGATATCATGGGATCATTCAGGTTGCCTGGTGGAATATACATTTTGCATGTAGAATACACTACATATTTAGAAATGATTATGTTTTGTCTAGGTGAAAACACCATCAGTGTTATCGAGACAGAAGAGCGACGCGTTCGTGAACGGTGCTACAGACTCTTTCTTGTCTGGGGAAGCAGACAGACCGATGTTCTCACGTTTCAATCCAATGAAATCCCACTTGAACTAATTAGAAGATTGAGAAACATGTTTCAGGACGATTTGGATTTGATGTGTGCTCAAAATTGCCTTGATGTATTAGCTCATTATGAACAAACATGGGCTCAATTCAACAGTCGCAGATAGTTGTTATTAATTACAAACTGTCCCAAATTGGTACCAATAAGGTGTCTGGAAGGAGATAAAATGGGAAAATATTCCCATCATCGCCATGTAGAACGGAGGCATTCACTAACTGTTCAAAGGCATTCACTATTGCAAATCATTCTATATATTGACAACAAATAGCAAACACGTTTAGCACTGTTGTCTGTATCTTTTCAGCATTTCATAAAGTTATGGAACGGCCCTGCATAGGACTGTGGTCGGATATTTGAATAGTACGAATTTTTTCAAGTAACTTTTAAGAAAGTTATTAGTTATGTAGGAAACTCGTTTGCATGTTCCATGTGTACGTCATCTTAAATCTGTCCACTGAGTCTTAATATGAGTATTGAATATTTATTTATTATGTTTTTGTTTGTGTGTTCTGTCATGTTTTTTGGACTATTTTTTGACTGCCATTTAGATGTTTGATTTTATATTTGTATTTTTATAGGGACTTGTTCACAGTTTGGCAAAACGAAAACGAAAAAAAAAGGTTTTGTTATATATTCTTAAAAATGTTTTAATCATGCTCAAACAAGCACATTGACACTCATGATGAAGACACGTATTTATAATATCGGCGGTGGTAGGCAGTAAGATATTGTTTTCAAATGTCACGGGTTGGAATTCCGGGCAAACAATTGTATTTAACGTTGTTTCCTGCGATCCTGCTTTTATATTTAGTTTAGACTATTCCAAATATTCTAGTTTTGTTAGTTGCTACATGTAATGAAATATGTCAAAATGTCCGACAGTATGTAAACAGGTCCCTTTAAAAATTGATTACGGACACTTTGATATAATTTGTTATTTGTCTTTGCTCAATTAATTTGGCATTCATCATACATATTTCATTAATAATTAAAGGGAATTCTACACATACTCGTTGAACTCATTTAAAGTTTGACTGAAACTTCGTAGTTTGAACAGATCGAAGAACAATTTTCCAAATGCGTCAGCCAAATTGCTATGTTTGCAAGTACAAACGTCAGTTCGGTGAATGTGGTGCTTGCACGCGGTCACCGAACAAACTGATCTATTCAATATAAGGCTCTGTCTTTTGAAAGATCCTACGACAAGTTTCAGTTACACTTGAAATTAATAGCTTAAAAATTCTTTTTTTAAATTATTACCAACGCGTTCATTAAATGCACAACAAGTAAAAGATACCGAGATAATTAAAACATGTTTTGACATAAAAAATCAATGTATCGTTAGGTAAATCCGTTTTAAGATTTTTACTTTGTTCGTTCACTCGCCTTGTTAGTGCGTCTGTTCTTCCGTTGTTCGTTGAAATGTTAACAGACTGTTTTTGTTTCATGTTCGTGCTAAATCGCTCTTGCCAGTTTTGTAATTTACAATCGAATTATTTTATAAATTACCGATTTTCACTTTGACAACTCTTTGTTGATTGATTGTGTAAACGTTCGGAAATTACTTTGTTATTGTTATGACATAAATGTATTCTTGGTATCATATGTCTTTTTATATGTGTATTTATTAAAGGTTTAAACACGTGTTCATACTTATTGCAACAAACTTGATAAAACATATTGTGAAGAATTTATCTTAATGATACTTATATAATGATATACGACGGCTTCAGCTCAACATCCGGATAGCATCGTTGCAAAACGCAATGCTACTTCCCTGAAATTTTTAATTGTACAAGTGAATATCTAGACTTTATACATTCGAGCTTTATGGCGGGAAATTTCTCCAACAATGTATTGTTTGTTGAGGAAGGTCACATAATTAAAAAGCCTGCTTGTTTACGCGACAGTGCGCTCGCTTTTCTCACTAGAAGTCCCAAGTTCGAACCCCAGGTCAGTACACTATTATGTTATCTTTTTTACTTGTTAATATTACCTTCATTAAGTTCTCATGCTTACGCTATCGACTGACGACATCTCTTGTGAATCAAAGGTAAGCAAAAGTGCTAAATTTCAAGAATTGTTTCAATAATTATTTAAAGACATATTCCGACAAAATTTATAATGACGGTTCAGGAATCTAACCACACGATCCTCGGATTTGTTGTACAGCGATCTTACAAAGGAGCTTGAAGACCCGTATCTTGATAGCGTCCATGGTGCTTTCCTGTTTAAGGTATATCTGCTTAACCAGGGGCTTAAAAAACATTTGTTTGTATTGGTCTCTGACTTAACGAAACACTTTACTTAAAGAACCCAGCACTGACGCCGGAATTTTGTTCCACTTAAAACGTACGGAGTTATAACGATAATCAACGTTTTATATTTTGCATTTTTGTATTAAAAATAGAGAAGAAATTCGCCTAAGTGAGAAACCTTGAAAAACCTTCGAACATATGTTAACAGGACTCATAAAGTTTAATGATTTACGCAACAAGGTATTCAACAACAACACAAACAATAAAAAAAAAAACAAAAAAAAAACGAAAATGTCTTATTTCAGGTATTGCTCGAGACTTCGGGCACTTCTTATAAAGTAAGATAAATTGTCGATAACCTATCTGTCCCAATAAATGTAACGTGTATCACCAGTTGGCACTATAATATTAAATTATTATTAAAACAGTTATAAAAATAAAGAAAATGGAACAGTATTACAAGTATAAAAAGTAGTAAATAGTGTTCTAATTTTACTTCTCAGTATTTGGTTGTCATATGACTTCGACGTCACCATACACCTGATATTTATTTTGGTGAAGTTCAGGAAATAGTACATATTATATGCTTTGTCGTTTGTTTAAATATATATATTTTAAACATTTAACTGAAAAGTTATTTTGTACATATCACATGATTAACCATTTAATTTCTTAAATGCATTCAGTTTATAATGCTCTTTAAGAAATTTAGGTTATGGGGTGCCTACATGCGAAATGTTGACTTTATTGTTTACTAAAGTCATGCGTGATTATATTGTGACCTTTACGGGTGTGAGTGTACTCTGGTTTCCCACTACCAATTTCCAATACTATATATAGGTATGAACACAGTTCTGACCAATCAGTGCGCTTCTTTGTCACAACTAAAAAATAAAATAAAACAGGCGTGTTATAAATCATTGTATAAGAGAACGGACATACCAACCTGTGTCCACAACATAACGGTGATTTATGAGGATTGGATGTTATTTAATAAATGAAATGGATATTTGTTTCCTTAAATGAGAAGTCTTGGTAAGTGGATTATAAAGTCTTTCAATTAATCGATATAAAAAGGCGGTTAATAGAGCGAAAATTAGGTTTATGCTGGATCGATAAGTTGAGTGGGCTTAAACGTTGTTTGTTTCCACAAACCCGATCGAAAGAATATTGGAACATTTATCTAATTGAACATTCTTATTTAAGAGGGAAATAACCTTTTTTATAATTAACATGCGTTAATAGAAAAAGTTTATATTTTAGAGTTGTCAACAAGTGGAAAGAGAACCCTTATTGTTGGGACTTTTTGCTCTCTTTTCCTGGTTAGATTATCGTCTTGTGCATTAATATATTTTTTAACTTAATATAAATGATAACAAAAATGCCTACGATCATGATAACAAGTAATTTAAAACTCTAAATTATGCATTAACGCTTTCAAATGTTTTCAAAAACTTGCACTTTATGTTAAAAGAAAATAGTAGTACTGTATTGAATATCTAAAGGCAGCTCTATTTTTTTTTCAAACGTTCCGCCGGCAATTTAATAGTCAATACCATACGACAGAACTACGGCGGACGTCTATAATCTGCCCACTGCTGTTATACGGCTAGGGTCGATTACAGACATCAGACCCAGCTCTGTCATATGTTATCTTGTATAATGCACATAATTCTATTTTGTACTTCCACTAACATTTATTACAAACAAGCTCTCAGTACATTTATTATCTTTTACGTTTTTTTTTACGTATCTCGTGTGACGTTATTTCTCTGACGACATCCACCAGTGTAAGCTACACTCTGTGGACTTTTGAGACAACAATTATTACATTTTTTATGCTCCCCTAATTTTTTTTGGAGGGTGCATATAGTCGCCGCTTCGTCTGTCCGTGTGTGTGTGTGTGTGTGTGTGTGTGCGTGTGTGTGCGTGCGTGCGTGCGTGCGTGCGTGTGTG
>VMBQ01001828.1:35021-75721 GCA_007657795.1 Dreissena rostriformis | reverse complement strand
TTTTTACAGGAATTCAATGAAACTTTATGGGAAGCTTCACTACCAACCGGAGATGTGCATATTATCAGCTGGTTATGGTCGGATGATTTTTCACAGAGTTATGGCCCTTTGAAATTTTCTATAAACTGTACATATAGTGCAATTCTTGTCCGGGCTATTTCTCCCCAACTACTGACTGGAATTCAATGAAGCTTTATGGGAAGCTTAACTACCTTGAGGAGATGCGCATGTTATTAGTAGGTTCTGGTGAGATGATTTATTTAGAGAGTTATGGCCCTTTGAATTTTTTAAGTTGCTAAACCATCCATCGTATTATTTTGTCCAAAGTTATGCCCCTCAAGACGTTTCCTTTTATCTGAATATAAAGTGCAATATTGTGAGAAAAAAACCTTGGGGAGCATCACCCGTCTCCGACGGTTTCTTGTTTAAACAGTTACCGTAAATATAAAAAAAAGTTTGACAAAAAGCATTGAATGAATCCGAAACATATTTGGATTGTGTGTTTTTCATGCATACTTCGAACCTTCAATATGAATAAAATAAATTGATGGATGTAAGAACAGAAAATTGAAGTGCATATTGTTGTATCTTTTTTGTTATAGTCTTTTCTTTAACGTTGTCATTGACGGAAGCGTGTCGTCTATTTAATTGTGTTTGATGACTTCTTTAAAGCTTAAATATTATTATCGATCTATCTACAGTTGGAATCGAAATATACTATTTGAATTATTCCACATTGCTACGTTTACATTATTTTTACTATTATTATTAATCGTCATTGGATAAGACTGAGTGTTGACGCCATTTTGTTCAGTTGAAGTAGCGCTATCGGAATTTCCGCACGCGGCCGATATGATTATAATTTTTGGCCCGGCGGGTACGATAACGTCCGACTCGTTACGTCAGTTTGGTAATATTTATAATAACAATACGTATTATGCCAGCACAAGCTATGTCATATTTAGTTATATAGGTAATATGGTTAGATAGAGACGATGATATCAGTGCTTTTATAATTAAAATATGTCACATTTAACAATATTATTAACTTCAATTAAATGAATATTTCAGAATACCTTTGGCGCCTCTGGCAAGGCAGAATGTTTAGACTGTTCACAGCATTAGTCGTAATTTATTCAGTCCGATGTGACGAGAACATATACTATGAGTATAACAACATGACATGCGTAATGTGTCCTCCGGGGTCACATTGGGTTGGTCATTGCTTGACCAATGGGGCGTCCGCTGTTTGCGCGCCTTGTCCAGATAACCAGTACCTCCCTACGTACAACAGAGCAATTTACTGTAAACAATGTAGGACAAGTTGTTGGAACCAGAATCACGAGCACGAGAGTGTTCAAAGAGAAGAAATTGTAAAGGCCTGTACAAAGATATCAGACTTACAGTGCCAATGTAAGGAAGGTTTCTGGAGGGTATACGGTACCAATGACGTGTGTCAGCGCGTGTCTACGTGTGGTCAAGGACAGGGTGTTAAAACCAAAGGTAAAGCAATTATATCAGATGTGGTGGACAAGAGCTTAATAGCGCCCAATATGCATCGAGATTTGGCTGTGTATTAAATATAGTTGATCATATTACCTATTTGTTTGACTGTATTGATGTAAAACTATGAAATATACAGAGTGGATTTATGCTCTAGATTAAAAATGATAAAGTTGAACTTCGTAATCTGACTAGATTGGAATTATAGTAGTTATACATTTGTAAATAAACTTGGAAGTGATCGAACACTTAAATATTAAATAGTTATCCAGTATAGTCAATACTATTTTATATTACAGCTACTGCAAACAGTGATACAGTATGTGAGTATTGTGTTCATAGAGAAACGTTTTCTAATGTTTCATCAACAACAGAACAATGTCGCCCATGCTCCACTTGTGGCGCGGATGAGATCCTCCAGCGTTCTTGCGCCGCAACTGAGGACACTCTCTGTGCTAACCGGCGTACAACTGGTACTGATTTATTTAGCTTTAATTAAGTATCGTTTCTTAGTTATGTCATGCAATTTGTTTCTTAATTCTTTATTTCGTTTTTCCTTTATTTTTATGAATTCTTTTGTTATTTATAAATTAGTAATCTCCCTTATTAATTTCGTTTCCTTTAGAAAGTCGTTCATTTGCTTCTTTATTCATTCACTCGGAAACTATGTTATACTTCCTGACATGAACTTGCTTACTGCATTACTTACCATATTATTCTTTATCATATTCCCCGTTATTTGTGTTCTTTATTTTAATATGGGGCAACACTATGTCATTTTACTTCTTGCTTTAGGTCGCACGGAGTTTGTTATGGGGCTTGGTATAGGAATTCCTTTGTTGGTCCTCGTAGCAATTGGTGTTGTGCTTTATGTCTTCTGTTGCTGTCGACGTTCTAAAACTGATTCAGGTATAATTACCAAAGATGATTTATATATATATATATTCTTTATACTTAATATGTCATTTGTCGTACAGTTGCAAATATGTCGAAATACTAAAGAAACATCATACTAAAAAAGTTAAATAACTGTATATTGTGTATACGTGTGTGCTGTTTTAGAATTTACGTTCAAACATAACAGACAGGTTTTATGTTTCTTTCAACAATAGTAAAACAGCACTATATGAAGAAGACCTAAGTATAAATGGTCCACATGGTACCGTGGTGCTGTGATCTTTTAGCATGTAAACGTGTGTATGCAAAATTAAATATTCTCGGAATAATTAAGGCAAAAAGACACCATTTAAACGTTTCTTCTAGTCGCTTGTCTAAAAAAGTTATGTATAGGTTATGACATATTCCATAAAAAAATGTTTCTTTCTCATATTTTGTATTTGTTCTACAAACAATGATATAATTACTTCATTTCATTTGTGCTTACAAAGAAGATCAAGTTAAACTTCAAGTCAACAGTGCCACTACACACAAAGTCGTCAGTGGAACTGAACACCAAGCCAATGGGACTGCTTTTCACGGAAAAGGACCTCAGCCAAATGTGATTGCTACACGCGTGTTAATCGATGAAACTAAATCAAGTGATACTGCTGTCCATGAGCAGTCAGCCCAAGTTATGATAAGGTACGACCGCATTAGAGCTAATGGCAGTGGAGCTGCTTCACAAGCAAATGGAGCCTTAGTCAACAAAATCGCTGCTCACGGCCTTAGTGCTCAAGACCAAGAGAACGACACTGAAGAGAATGTCGTGAAACATGGACCCGAATACTTACATAATGCATGCATCGGCAAGGGAAAAACTGCAGTTGTGATCCCTGGAGGAAAGAAAGCTGATGTTAAAAGTACGACATATTATTTATTAACATAAAATGAAATTTTTTAAATGATATACATTTTCATTTTTGTTTTATTTCATGCGCGTGTGTGTGTTTGTTACATTTAAATGTGCACTAAATATAAAGAAGTGAAACTCCAGAAGCTGCAGCAGTATTGCAATTCTATCTTACACACCTTTGTGGCCCTTTATTTATGGCAAGGAACCAATTGCCAAAACGGTACAGTACGGCACAAAACGAAACAACATATACACATAGTAGAATAAAGCTGGGGTCACCGCCTTGGAACAGTCAATGCTAAGCATTGGGGGTTTAAACTGGTTATAGAGCGTTCAACCTCACACTTGGCCCAGCAATATTCATGATACATATAAGTGTAAATAAAATTTAACCTCAGTTAAATAGCATCAAAGGTGACTGTGAGTTGCCCATCTATTGACCTATATTGTATTTGATATATTTACGGTTTTCCAAAAATGAAACGGGTAATGGGTACACAATTCCGCATGTTTATAGCATTTTTAAATGAGTTTAGTAATAGCACAATATCTTTACAAGCTTTATTATATGCATTTCATTATTATGTCTTATCAAAGATCTTACGACGAATTGAAGTTACGACTGGATTGTACAGTTTCGAGAAATAGAGGTTAAAATGATCAGTATTTTTCTTATATATCAAACGTGTGAAAGATGCTTATGGAAATGAATGTACATGTAAATACATGCATGAAGAGATGAACAACTTAAGTAATCGTTGGTGTTGTTTTATATATAAAAGGCACCCTATAAAAATATTTGATATTTCTTAAAAATTTATGCAATGAGATTACTTGTTATATCGTTTTTTTTCTGGTTTTAGACCAACCGGCCCATGCTTCCGACCCAGATCTGTTTAGTAAGTAAAACTAGCGTGATACATAAAAATTCGCTTTTTTTTGGGGGGGGGGGTTTCAACAACTATGTACATGTCAATATATACTGCATTGTTTATTTATAGTACATTAGCGTCTACTCGATTTAATGGTGAACTTATGATGTTGAGCATAAGAAATCATAATGTAATAACAAGAATGTTATAAGAACATAATATAATTTAATACAATTGTTGATGTTTGCAACGGTTTGGAAACAAATAATTGCGTTAACTACTAGAAATAGATGAGATTAACTTAAATAAAGAAATAGGACACCTTAGCATGCTAATAGAAACTGCCTTTAAATCTTTACGTCTTGACATACTTTAATTGTGAGTCGTCAAAACCAATTGTAGTCCTCATGCGTGTATGTGTCTATGCAGAGGCGAATAATGATTTAACGGTCAGTTTGTGTGTATTTTTGTTTTTATTTTTCAGTGCAGAAAGTCTTTTGCGATCTGTCTGAAGAGATGGACGGCACTTTCAGGATGTTCTTCCGTAAAAATGGAATAAGTAATTATTGTGTTTCTTATATACAAATTCCAATGGTTTGGTAATACGTATTTATTTATTGAGTTTCTACTGAAGTTCCATGTATGGTTGTAAAATTATCTTTTGTAAATTTCATTTTTCTTGTTTTGCAGCATGTTATAACACCATATTTGCGCAATATATGTTTAACGCAACGTTAAAGGCCGATGGAATATATACAGGTGTTCGGAAATTGTTTTCATGTTGAATTGGAACGAAACAAGAACATGCCCTGTCAATCCTTAACATGTAAACAAGAGGTTTATTAGAATTAAGATACATTATACTTTTTTGTAGGTGAATCAGTTATAACAGTTATTGAGGAGGAATATAAGCGAGTGAAGGAGCAGTGCTTCAAACTCTTTCTTGCATGGAAAAACAATCAGACCGATGTCCGTGAACTACCGGCCATGGAAATCCCGTTGGAACTTGTTGGAAGATTGACGTTGATGTTTCTGGAAAACACTGACATGCATTGTTCACGCACATGCCTTGATGTATTAGAACGTCATGAAAACCTATGGATTCGACAATTCAGACGTGAAACAAAGTGTACATAGCCCCTTCTTATTATTTATTATTTGTTCCGATTCATATATCTATTTGTTTACGTAAGTTGTGTGTTACATTTCAAAAATAATTAATAATTTGTATTGCATATTTTGTATTTGATTTTATTTGTCATGACATGTTATTTAAATGTATAGTGCTAGTGCATTGTTTTATTATGTTTGATCGACACGACCGATTGTCGTGTCGATCAAATAGTTTGAGGTTTATAAATAGCTTGCTCAAATCGCGTGCTCAAATGATCATGAGCAGTGATACTCGGTTGTGTTATTTTTGACAGAAATGAGTTCGTGCTGGAAATGGAAGTGCTTTGAACTAAATTGTAAACATTGTATTTTTAAACGCCGTTGTTCGTGAATAGACTTCGGTGATCACTGCTACCAATATGCAAGGTGTCTACTTTTGTTCTTGTTCCATTGTGTAATGTATTATATCGAAAGTGTTCATATAAATTATGTAAGTACGTAATAAATAAAAACGATATTAAATTCGATATTGTGTTTTGTCTGGAATATTTAGTTTTTAAGCTTTTAAGTACACTTAAGGAATTGTTATACTTAACATAATTTGAACGTGGTATTGTTATGCAGAGGCCACTGGGATTTGCTCCCTAATTGCTCACCGCCTGAAAAGGCTACACACTTGAAGAGACGAACTTTGGGTATTTAAATTCTGGTATGAAGCTCCTAGTTCACTTGCACCATTGTTGAATGTGTCATGTCTTAAGATGCAATAATTACCCATAGGCTGTAAATATATAGTTTTACCAAAGACCGCTGTACCACTGATTTTTCAATTTAAACGAATATAATTACATTTTAAAAATCAATCACAATTGTTAGAAAACGTATTGAAAAAATAATGGTTATGTTAAAATCATTGAACGCCCAATCATATTATCACGTTAGTTTAAACGTATCGAAACAATTACGAACAGGATAATTACGTATTATTGCTTGACACAACTATAATATTTACAAAATATACATAGCTCTTTTAATCATATTTTCATGATCCATATTTTCTATAGTACAAATTGATCTCGATTGATTATTTGGAACGTGTTGGGCAAACTATTGTAGTTAAGTTAGACAGGGATTTATTTGTATGCCAAATTATACAAAATTTTCTTATGACAGGTACAATACTAAGAGAAGGCTACTCGTCAAGTTTTAAACACACATCTATACCTGATAGTTATTGGCATGCGTTAAACACCTCTTTTCGATACCTTTCAACCACCACTGAAACTCCTCTTCTTAAAACAAACGAACAATATATGATTTGATAATTATATGTTCTAAACACGTCTTAAGACGCACCTGGTTCTATAGATAAAACATCTCAGTTGTCCTTCCTACCCTACATGGAAGAACTTAAGCTTTGGGATGAATAGATATTTGTTAAAGTACATTGGAACCTTTCTGAACAAACATTCAACGCATATTTGCTTATATTTTCCTTGGTGTATACGATAGTACCTGTGGCTAATGAAATATATGTTCAGGTTGCGCGCAAAGTGTTCAGGCACGGCTTATTATCGACCATGGGGGTGAAATTAAAATTTGACTAAATTTCGTTTTCGGATTTAACACCTTACCTGTCCCTTTTACATTTTACTCTAATATCAACTATCAGGCAGCTTATCCATGATTAGTTCACAGTAAATATCGAATATAGCGATTTCCGTTAATACCCTTTTAAAACACTGCACCGACAATTGTGTTCCAATTTTACAAGACTTAAGCATTGTACGTTAAAAGTGTTTAATTGTTTATAGACTTTATCAGCTTGATCTTAAAATGATTTCAAACGAGCCATAGGTATATTAAGAATTTTAAGAATTTAACAAAGACAAAGGTTACATTACTCAAACTTGACACCCTGAGAAGAAAATCACATGCACGACATGAAACTTAATATGGTTTTGATTCAATTTATAAATCTCAGGGATCTTCTTGATTGTCAGATCGACATGTAAATATTTCAAACTAAAGTCACCGGTCGCGTGTTTACATAGTATAGACTAAATTATGTTGAATAGTATATACTGTTAGATGACTAATTGACAGAGAGCGCAGTTTTAGGTAAACATAATACTTTCACGGGTCTGCAAAACATCGTTTACGCCCTTATATAAGTCTACATCTGTTTTAATTGTTATATTATTTATCCGGTGTTTCAAATGGGAGCAGTCATCTTCGAAGAAGTGTTATTGGTACACTTTTTGGCAATAATATAGTAAAACGACCCTAAAATAATTTAAAAAAATAAAACCTTTTAACATAAATAATAAATCTTACACATTATGAAATATACAACGTATCATACACAAAACTAATACACAATTCTTACTTGAATAGTTATTAAAATTCTCCTCATTTCAAGAGGAAATATAACGTTACGTGTCCATCCATTCTCGGACAATAGTTAAAAACCAGAACTTACATGACATGTTCATGGTCATTGTGTAAAATAATTTGGCGACTGATTTTCGCCACTAAACATTAAAGGGACTGTAAACCACGAATGACGAAAACAGAAAATTTCTAAAATACCGTATTGTAATATATTACATTACTTGAAAAATATTTATAAGTATATACCATCCACTACGCATGCATAATTTCTGGGTTTACCACGTGACGATTATGATCAATCTCCTTGCGTTATTTATAGTTAACTGGTAGTTACCTGGTAGTCATACCCAGTAAAAATTAATAAATAAAACAATAAAGTAAAAATAAAAAATAAAACTTTTTTCAAGTAATGTTATATACCAGTCGTGATATTTTAATCAATATAAACAAATAATTGTAACAAAAAAAAAACGGTATTTTAGAACTTTTCTTTTTTCGTCATTCGTGGTTTACGGTCCCTTTAAAGGCGGTAGTCGCCATGCCGACCAAGCGTGCGTCATATATTCGTGTTTGTGCGGCTTATATTGGTGCCAAAGCACACGGCCATAACAATGATAAAAAAGAAATCAGAGGATTATGGTCGTGAAATAAGTTAAATAGTATTCGTCGCAAAGTTGCATATGGCTTTTTATATTTATTTCAGTTTTAATGGCGGAAAAGAAGATATATTAACATTAAAACAACTAGTTAAGTTATTCATTTTTATTTTTAAGAACAACGTAATTAAACTCATCCATGTGCAGGTCGAGGTAATCCCTTCTCCATACCGTACAGAGATTGTGTGTTGGTTGTATTTTTATGTGATAGCAACATTTGTTAATAAACGTTAAATATACAAAATGTCTATATGATAATTATAATCTTATATAAAATACAATACTTTCTTAGGAGATAATGGGTGCAATAGATGACGGCCCATACCACGCTGTAATACAGTTAAAATTTGCAAAAAAAAGACAGGAAACGAGAAAGGACAGATCTTCAAAACAGTGTACTGCACAATGAGTTAAGTGTACATTTTAGGAAGCTAAATTGCATTATGTTGGGTTAATTGTATCAAGAGTCTTATCCATTGTCCGATTTAAATAAGCGTAGTCCTTGTGAATAATTATTTTTTTGGATTTCCAATGGAATGGTAGGAGGTTTACTAGATATTTACACATACAAGTATATATTTCAGTTTTTTTAAAACATTCTTTTTACTATTATATATTTTTCGCTAGTAATTCAAAGAAGCATGTCTTGACACAAAACGTGTCGCTGATATGATATAAAACAATTACATTTTATAGTGTTAACAATTGGCTCAATGTTCTTGCAAAAAGTACACGTCATGCCTTATACAATTTTAATCTTATGTAACAGATTTGGTTTCTAGCATGTATTGTCAAGTTCAATGTCAATAAACAAGCACACTATTCATTGGGATTTTGAATGTCTACCATCATACAATTGTGGTTTAAAAATATAATCGTATCATGTTTATCTTAACACTGACACATTGAATGTCCGGAACGTACTTACTCAGGTATTAAGTAATACTCGTACTTGTGTGTAAATACTTGTGGTAATACTATACTTGTGGTTATACTATACTTGTGGTTATACTATACTTGTGGTTATACTATACTTGTGGTTATACTAAACTAAATACTGAATGATGTAAATGAATAGCGCGGAGACCACAAAGTGCAGCTTGCAATTCGACATAGGGTCAATAATTTTCTTTGTATACAAACTTGAGCTGTTATTTAAAGTGCAATAGTGTAGCTTCGTAACCTTACTGGATCAGCATTGGGATAAATTATTTGGAATAAATTTGGGTTTCCACATCACGGGGATGCGAATCAACCATTATGTTAGCATTAATTTTGTGTTCCGTATATAATTTATTTATATGCAAGTTGTTAGTTGCCTTCTTGTTTTAATAAGGCGACCACAATATATATTTTTCTTCTTGCTTTAGGTCCCATGCGGCTGCTTATGGGCCTTGGTATGATTAGTCCATTGTTGGTTCTGTTTGTAGCTGCTGATGTTGGACATTATATCTTATTTTTGTGTCGACCATCTAAAACAACTTCCGACGGAAAAAAATAAATGTAAATCTGTTTTATAGTGTCTGTGTATTTACGAGGTGTTATAATAAGACAATTTAATTAAGGGATCAATTGTCTACTGTTTATTAACGTTATCAGTGAATGTTTACCTGCAATTAAGTTTGGCACATGTTTATATAAAGTGGAAGTTTATTTATTTTTTTAATAAATAAAATCCAAATCAGTCATGTATACATACCTGCAGAAGACCTCTAAGTATATATGGTAACGCATTGTAGAGGTATTGTTGTCTTGACGTTACAACCTTTCTCCGTATTATTTAAATATAACTATATCATCAGTTATAACAGCAACAAGACAACATTTAACGTTGCCCCTAGTCACGAGACAATATGTCACAATAATGAACATACATGTTCCCTTTTTCCTTTGAAGGTACTAACAAACAAAACGAAGTTGAACTTCTAGTTACCATAACGTCTCCGCAAAAGGCCATCAATGGATTTGAAAAACAAGTCACTATGACCGTCGTTCACTGGAAAATACCTCATGCAAATGGAACTGCTACACCTCAGGTAGTCGTTGAAATGCAAGCCAATGAGACCGCTAATTGTGGACATCCAGCTCACTCAAGGCAATAAAAGTGATGAACGCACAAATGGAGCTCGTACCTATAAGGCTACTGCGCAAGCAGATGGAACCATGTTCAACGAAATTGCGTTTCATTGCATAAGTGCTCGAGACAACGAGAATGCACTGCAATGGCAAATGGTAAAGAAGATCATTCAAATTGATCCGTTTTATAAGAGTCTCGGCAAGTGTCATCTGAACATTTCCAACATTAATATATGTGCAATTGGTCATACTTAGCACACTGTTAGAGAAATGTAATATGAGTTTATTAGAAACACATTCTTTATTACCACACGGTTAAGCTTTCTTACTAGCCAATGCGGTTCGTATAAATTTTAGATATCCAAATGAGTTATAAATAACATTCTACAAATTCTTGTTTGCTATGCTTTCAAAAGAATACACAATTACTGAATATGTATTTTTCTTGCATTGAGAAAACTCTTCTGAGTCTTTTGACCCATGCTAGTTAATATTAATTTACAACAGCTTTCTATGTTAACGATAAACAACACCATCAAATGCATGGGATAAGTGATATATTTTATACTTTATTACTTACTCGATGATATGTTTAAGGTTTGATTGTGCACTGATCATCAGTCGTAAAGGTTTATGCATGTCTAGAACCATAACAAATAATGGAATTGAGACTTGTCGTTGTTTACGTAACACCAATGATTTATGCGTTATCATATTGTAATAATGATATTGTAACTATTATTTTAAAAAGTGTACGTACATAGTCGCAAACATGCATCTATGCAGACTTTTCGAATCATTTTATTTAGTTATATTTGAATATAATTTAATTGTGTCATGTTATTTCAGTGCTAAATGTATATTGCGACCTGTCTGCAGAGAAAGACGGCAACATCAAGATGTTCTTTCATAAAAATGACATACGTAGATATTTTGTTTCTAATTTGCCAAATCTAGCGTTCTGGTAACACGTTTGCATTCGCTGCATAAGAATATCTGCTACACTTAAATGTATGCACGTAGAATATGATGTGGATTGTCTGGAAGAATATTGTTATAAGATGCAATTATTAAAATAAATGGTTTGTGCCGTCCTGGATAAAGTAAACGAGACAAATACGATGTGTATTATATTTCTGAGCTATATTTTCTGCGCAAATCGGCGCGTATGAATGCACTGCCTGCTGGACTGAAATGATCACTTCATGTTGACTGAATTACGGAAGAGTTATCATCTTACTTCATCCTTACTGTTTTATGTCAATACAGCTATGTAAAGAATCCTTTCTGTTGACACGGAAATAAAAGAAAAAATCGTTTCAAATTTGAATATTTTTTACGTTTATTTCAATAAATCAATACCAGTTTTTGCTGTAGATGACTCTACTATTACAGTTACTGAGCTGAAAGAGAAGCGCATTAATGAGCAGTGTTACAAACTCTTTCGTGCTCAGGATAACAATCAGACCGATGTTCAACCGCTGAAATCTGATTGGAACTTTACAAAAGACTGATGGCGATGTTTGCAGAATAAACTTTCATGAATAATATGCCTGTATATATATTTATCACATGTCATGCCCTGTTTCCCATGTGATATAACCATTACATATATTTTTATATGACACATGTGTTCTATACTTTTTACGCGTTTTCATTGGCTTAGTTTTCGTTTATTGACCAATCGCATTTTGTTATTTTGCTGAAATGACGTTGCAACGTCAAATGACGTCACGAAATGTAAACAACATTCGGGATTAATCATTATGTTTGCGTACATATTAATTTGCTCATTTAAAAGCATGTGATAAAAAAAGATCTGACACTCGTTGTCATATCATACCATATTTTATTAAACTCGTCCAGGAAATTCGTTAGTAAGCTCGCCAAAGGCTCGCTTACTAACAAAATTCTTGAACTCGTTTAATAAAATATGGTATGATATGATAACTCATGCCAGATCCTATATATATAATAATAACGAAAGCTCGTAGATTCGACAATGCAGACAAAAATAATATACGTCATTCCATTATTTTATTTTTATGTATTGTGATAACCACCTAGACTTTACCAGGTAGCTCAGTTTTTGTCATCAATGTGTTTGTGTTGGAGAAATTCTATGTTTTAAATTACCAACTGTTATCAATATTAAGCATGTTTAAATGCCGCTGCACTTGTGTAAGCAATCTGTTGCTGTCTTAGTGTCATAACGTGGTATATTTCTTGATATTCCTGTATTCGGTTACTTTGTTTTGAATTATGGTCATGTTTCGACGCATTAAATTCACTAAAAGTAAATATGGATATGCGTAGTGGTGATTTACGATCGCACCATTTTTTCTTTTTTTTCTTTTAATGTGCTTAAGGGCGAATCATTACAATTTCAGTGACACATCTTGTTAAATTGGATAAATCGACAAAAGATATAAAACGATAAATAAAGTATACAACTCATAATCGTTATAAACAGAAAATCCGACTTTTGCTTAATCAGGTTAATTTAAGTGAACTACATACTACACAGTTTTTAATTAAGAAACCGCCTGTACCACACAACGACCATGACATCATAAATCATTAAAATACCATGACTGGTAGTTTATAAATGTATGAACACAATTCTTATTTTACCTGTCATTTTGTGTCAAGTACACGTTTAACGAAATTAATTAAAAAAAATCATTATGCTGGAACTAAAAATAAACCTTGAAATAATAGGTTTATAAGATATGAAAATAAATGTTTACCTTATACAGTACATAGATGGTACCTACAAAGTTAAATAAAAAAAGTGTGGGGCTTTATTTTTAGTCCAAACGTTGGTCAATGTGAAGGTCAAAATAAGGTCAGGTGATAGTTTTGAAAGACATCCTCCTTGCAAGTGTAAAGGTTTGCAGAAAGCATTATTGATTTTACAAGAAACGCAAATGTTTGGATTAACAAAGAATTTTGACCTTGTGAATTAGTCTAAAAGTAGGCGTTACTCTGCCTTTCGCAAACTTAGCCAATTGCTACAAAAAGACCTTTATGGCTAAAGCTAGATGTTTACAACATTGTTCTTCATTAATTCACATAAACAGTCAAATTAAGAAGAATTTTGACAAAGAGAGGCAAATTTGGCTAACGAACATTTTGACTGTAAACCACGAATGACGAAAAAAGAAAAGTTCTAAAATACCGTATTTTTTTACAATTATTAGTTTATATTGATTAAAATATCACGACTGGTATATTAAATTACTTGAAAAAAGTTCATATTTTCAGTATATTCGGTAATAAAATTTCGCGATGTGAAATCGAAAGAAGATCGCGAAAATAGGTGACATAACGATATACACACTATAAATAACGCAAGTAGATTGATCATTTTATATATAAAATATATACAATTCACTACGCATGCAAAATTTGCATTCCTAAGTTTACCACGTGACGATGATGATCAATCTACTTGCGTTATTTATAGTTAACTGGTAGTTACCTGGTATACATACCCAGTAAAAATAAATAAATACAAAAATAAAGTAAAAATAAAAAAAACTACTTTTTTTTCAAGTAATGTTACATACCAGTCGTAATATTTAAATCAATATAAACTAATAATTGTAAAAAAACGGTATTTTCGTGGTTGACAGTCCCTTTAAGCCTGGTCTGATTTTATAATTCCATTCTTGAACTTAACTATTTTTCGTATACCGACTGCAACATGCCTGTGCATGTTTTAGAGTGGTATACAAATCACGATCACTATACGAAACTTGTGTTTTTGTGAGGCTTAATTCGTAACTTCTAAGAGATCTGCATACCTGACAGATCTGGTCTAAATCAAGTTGAAAGCCACGGTCACGTGCTCCAATTGTGTGCCTTCGCAAACATCTCAATATAATTAAGATGTATGTTAATGACATACTTCTTATAATAAATACATGTCAACACGTTGCAAATGTGTGTATACTTGAAGGAGGAAGATCTTAATATTATGATAACCTACTTTCTATTCAACAATCAATATGTAAAGATAAAATATGGTTTGTATACGTATTATAAACTGCTACTATTAATAGATTTTTTGTCATTAATAAAGACATGAATTTGATTAAAGATAACCAAGTATTCTTGTTGTAGGGAATGGTGAGGTGTGTTATTTAAACAAAGTCGTTTTTTAAGTAGTAGCGTGTGGCTTAAATTCTACTTTAGAACCGTATAACGACTTGTTGCTTTCGAATCGGATAATTAAAGTTATTTAGTTTCTCATGGTGCGTATATATTACATATAGAGGATACTTGTTGGAATCGGTGGATAATCGATTTTAATTCAGTTAAAAAAAAATCGATATTCCACCGAATCCATCAAATTTTCGTTTTATTTGTATCCTTTTTCCACCGTTTATTTTACATTTAAAGAGTTAAACTGGAGAATTGCGCTTAAATAATGACGTCAAAACAATGTCATTTCAGAGTAAAACAATGAACATTATTGATAATTATCATTGTTATTTTTCACTATTTGAAACAGTGAATTATCAGTTTTAATTCACTTATATTTCTCTATAAACCACCGGAAAGCACACAATAAATAGATATATGGTATTTCGAGATATGAAGTATATAAAAAAAAATCTATCTTTAGAATAAAATCAGCAAGTCGTGTTTGTTAATGCATAAGATAATACGGGCGGCTGAAAATGATGTTACAATTTAACCAATTTAAATAAAATAAAATCGGCACGCTAGGTATAAAGAAGTTAATTGTGTTGGTTCAATTAAAAAATCGAAATTGAGGTAACTACTGTCGTTTATATATTTCATAATCAAAAAAAATTTAAATTGTCTCTTAAATTCATTACATTTGTTGTATCCAACATAGCTTCTGTTGAAATTCTGTCTATGGTTAAACAAAACAACAAAATTGACATTTGTTGTGTTCTTAAGTGAGGTGCAGGTTACATAGCAAGTAAAAACATATTTTCAGAAGTTATGTTTTAACGAAACAATATATTTGTTTCCGTAAATATTTGACAAAATTGTAAAAATGTACTTGTCTATTAATTGTAATTTCAATAATATTGATCTTGTTCGGATCAATTTAATATGCGTTTAAGAAGTGAGGGTTGAAGACGTCGTTATTTTTTCTTTGTCTGAACATCGTTGATTAAGCAGAATCCTCAAATTGGAAATAATTTAAAATGAAAGTTTTAACGTCTGGAGAGAAATGTTATTGTTAATTATAGTATACTCTTCTTCAATTCAACGAATAACGTGGTTGAGCGATGTAACTAAAATGAAGGAGTCATTTAAATACATGTGTACAATATCTCAAACCTACTAACGTTATCGTTGTAAAGCAAACAACATGATGTTTGAATTGTGATAGCGCAAATATGTGACCGCATAAGCATTGATACTCATTCTCATGTGGTCAATGTTTGAGACGGATGGCTGTATGTAGGATAGCTAAATAATCTTACATTTAATTATTAATCGTTCATTTACTCATTGTGTCAGATAAAGTTGTTAATACTCATATCAGGATATTCATTTCTTCAAAAATTGATGTCGAACATAGTACACTATTTTGAATGATGATGTAAAATTTCTATGTATTCAAACTGGGAAAGTATGTTTCAAGTTGTCTCTCTAGCCTTGTTGCCTATTCTCTCAAAATAAAAATCGTTTATCTGAACACGTATGCTCCGCACGAATTTAATAATTAACCGAAAATATAGATAAATCAAACAATGGATACATTACTTATCGTGACGATAAAAATAAGCATTTCGGGATTCTAAAATGTTCATCTATCATGTTCATCAACATGATAAACTATTCGTTATATTATATCGAGAGTACGCGTTGGTGAAATTAGTGCGCGTAGTTGTAAGTGTCGGGTAAGTGCAGTATTAGTATGAAACGATATTTAGAAATATAAATAGACACCTGTTAATTTGTCCAAACTGTTGATCGGATAACAAGCAATACTTCTATGTACACATATTGCATAAGAATTAAAAGCATGATGTTGATCTAAATATCATCTTTTTGGGGATTACGGAGCAAGAACATGATAAATATGAGGTAAGATTTATAATGAAGACAAATTTAATCACTTATGGATGATTTTATTAGCTGGTATACCAATACGTGTTTGAACAAGCGGATACTAATACTTCACTTTGTTCATGCATGATTAAAACAAAAGTAATAATTCTTTTTCAACAATTGAACTAAACTAGGGCAGAGCTGAATGCTATATAAAACAGTAATTTTACAAGAAATAAAACCAAGAAGAAGTAACTGATAAATAAAGAAGTTACTTGATTATATAATGTTCTGGAGTATTACCGAACTGACATGTAAGTTCAATTTGATTTATTTTGAACCTGTTGGATGCAAATTGAAACATAAAATTGAATCAAATAAAGACAAATAATTTAAACATAAAGGTGATAATTTATAATAAATAGAAGTGACTATAGATCGTGTTGATTTTATTTGCACGCTTCAGATGTTGTCACGCGTAAGTTTTTCAAATCTTGGCTCGTGGTTCAGATTGTCTAAGCCTCGCAAAATAAACTTCGCTTTATTCGGCACCGACCTAGAATTCTATATAAATATAAAAAAATGGATAAATAGAATATTGATGGGATAAATTGAATACTAGGTCGGTGCCGAATAAAGCGAAATTCATTTTGCTCGGCCCGAATCTCTGAACCACTCGCCAAGGCCCGTAGTTCAGATTTTCTAAGCCACGCAAAATAAACTTCGCTTTATTCGGCACCGACCTAGTATTCTCTATATATTCGATATTTCGGCATAATGTTCTTATTACTCGCAGACCATATGGGATACTTAATAAAGGAATTATGATTTTCGAAAATATTTGCAAGCTCCCCTTAAATATTGCCGCCACGGCCCCTGGTCCTACGCCTCAGTAATCAATTATCGAGTAAACGAATAACAATCCAAATATTAACTTATTAGCTCATATAAGTAATTGATTCAACGCTGTACCCATTACATTTTTAATTAACTGTGTCAACAAAGCTATCCAACTTTAGTGTTATATTTGTTACATGTGTTGCTATTGAACACACAGAATTGTGCCCTTATGGACCGCACTTTGGTGTAAATCTAACTGTGATGATTAGAAATGCAATATTGGTACCGTATATACCTTATATTGTCATTGAATGGCTGTTTCTGGTTAAAGCATTCGTTTATTTCTATAAAAAAAAACAGGCAATATGTTAATGATACCATTAAAACATTAGAAATATTGATTGAAAATGTAACTACAATAATATACATATTTCAGAGACCCTCTATTACCTTGGACAAAACAAAATGTTTAGACTGCACACGGCATTAGTCATTATTTATTCTGCCCGATGTGACGAGAGCATATACTATGAGCACAACAACAAAACGTGCATCATGTGTCCTCCTGGGTCACATTGGGTTGGACATTGCTTGACCGACGGAGCGTCTGCGGAATGCGCCCCTTGCCCAGAAAACCACTACCTCCATACGTTCAACAGAGCGCATTCTTGTCAGGCGTGTAAGACAAGCTGTACGGATCAGAAACACAAGGGCGAGAGTGTCCAGAGAGAAGTTATGGTACAGGCCTGTACTAGGATATCTGACATGTGGTGCCAATGTAAGGGAGGTTACTGGAAGAATCCTGGAACCAATGACATGTGTAGACATGTGTCGACGTGTGGCCAAGGGAAGGGCGTTAAAGCCAAAGGTAAACCAATAACATTAGATGCTGTTGAAAAGAGCTAAATATTGCATAACGCTACGGCGATGTATAACAAGAATTCCATTAAAATAACAGCATTTTAAACTTTATAACATGTGTGGATATTGAAGACATGAAAACAACTCTGTAATTCTAGCTCTTAATTAAAAATGATACAGTTGGACTTCGTAACCTGACTGGATTAGAATTGGATTCAATCAGTTGTTTTTAATCTGTAGCAAAACGTGAATGAATCGAGCACTCAAACATTAAATTGTTATTCAGTGTAGTCAATACTATTGTATATTACAGCTACCGTAAACAGTGACACAGTATGTGAGGATTGTGCTCATGGGGAAACATTTTCTAATGTTTCATCAACATCAGAACAGTGTCGCCCATGCTCCACTTGTGGTGCGGATGAAATCCTCCAGCGTTCTTGTACCATAACTGAGGATACTCTCTGTGCTTTCAGGAAAACAACTCGTACAGACAACCGACGATGGTTTCATTTTTATGTGTTCGTGCGTAAGTTTATTTGTTAGTGTTTTGTATATTTGGAGTTTTACTTTTTCCGTCCATCACGTAGTTTGTTTATTTTGGAAAGTCGTTGGTTTGCACCTTCGTTCAGTTTTATCAAATCTTTTCTTTTAACCTTTTTATTTAGACACGTCTCCAAGTACCTGCAATAATAACCATATTATTTCCTTAAGTATGCCATATATTTTTATACACCGTTCTTATTTTTTTTTCGTTAATTTGGTTGAGCTGCCACAATGTTTTTTTTACTTCTTGCTTTAGGTCGCGAGGAGCTGGTTATGGGCCTAAGAATAGGAATTCCTTCGCTGGTCGTCTCTGCAGCAATTTGTGTTGCGCTTTATGTCTTCTTTTGTAGTCGCCGTTCTAAAACTGCTACTGAGATAGAAATAAAAGGTAAATATGTGTATATTGTATGTGTATTTTAAAAGAAACACAGTATGTTTTCAAAGACGATTAGGCTGTATGAGAAAATATGTTACGACTGCATTTTGTCGTTTCAAAAACACGTTTATGATCTGTTTTATGTTGATATATGTAAAATGTTTACAGATATTATGAAAATAAATGCAAATACTTAACAAATATAATCGATCATTTGATGGGGTTTGGTGCTAAATAATTTACGTTTCTTAAAAACATATACGAATAATATAAAGATGTGGTTCTATATTTAATAAGAACGCTCACATGTGAGCCTTTTTGTAAGCAACTAAATGGTCATATAAATGACATATCTGTTTTACTCTGCTTGATTTCTGAGTCAAATGACCCCAATATATTAATCAATGTTATTTTTTTTCTTGCTATCAGAACACCCATCTGAGGCTCCCGACATAGACCTATTTAGTAAGTAATAGTTAAGGGGTTAATATATTGGTTTGGTACGCAGTTTTGATATGTTATCAAAACCAATTTTGATACATCGCCATCCATAAACATTTATGTTTTCAGCATAACTACGTGTCTTCTCGATTATATGGTGATTTGGGGATTTAATAGGCTCACTCAACATCGTTTATATTAATAGTATCATTAAAACGGCACACTAATTGTTACTTAGGTTTTGAAATACGAAAGTACTAAAACAAAATTTCAGAAGATAATGTGTACTGAAAATCTGAAATAAGACCCTTAGAAATGTCAATTCCATTTGCATTCACTGTTAGCATTATTAATATTGTTAATAATATTAGGAGAAAGCAACACTATTGAATTCTGAGTAAATTATGCATCGATGTAGAAATGCTAAATGAGTATACTTTCTTATGGCTTTATTTTTCTATCAGTGCAGAAAGTATATTGCGACCTGTCTGCAGAGATGGACGGCAACTTCAGGATGTTCTTCCGTAAAATTATCCGTAAGTTGTTTCTAATTTGCTTATAACAGTGTTCTGATTACAAAAATGTATTTGTTGTAAAAAAAATTATGCTTCTTTTAAATATTTGTCTTAAATGAATAATTTTAGGTTTATTTTTCAATCGCTCGATGTGTAGCCCGGTATAGTTTAAACAAGATTCAAGCTGATAGGGTCAAACAATTACTTGCTTATCTTACGAACTGTTTCATTTTTTATTTATTTGAATTTTTCAAATAGACCTTAACCTTCTTTCTATTAACTACCTGATAACATACAATAGTCAATTGACATGTTGTCAACAAAAGCTCACTTGATAGTGATTTCATGGCAAATATTTATTCCTGAAGGTCTCTTCGATGTATTCACATTTGGGACTGGGAGACTCGGAAACATTTGCGTTTATTACATTTCCAAACACATATCGTAAAAATATAGTATTATTTTGTTGCTTGATCTCATTTGCCATGAAATATAAATCGATGTTATACATGGAATACATGCTATGTGCTGTGATGCATAACCTAAAGATGAAGACGTTGTGCTGTTTTTGTGCTGTTTTTCATTGTTACGCTAAACATTCCTGGAATATGTTTCCAATCGTGCCGATTGCCGATTTATCGTAGGAATATACTGCAAGCTGAATTAACATTACTAATTGATGTTGAATGGAGTAAAGAAAAGTAAGTATTTCATCCCTTTATTACTTTATAAAAACATTTGCTTCATTTAGAAACCTTCGTGTTGACTGGCGGAGGACAGAACATAAGTCAATGATTAATATCGAAAGTACAGATTATTTTAATCAAGATACAATTATATTCTATGTTGCAGGTGAATCTACTATTAATGTTGCTTGTCACGAAGAGAGGAAGGTGTGCGAACAATGCTACCAGCTATTTCGTGTATGGCAAAACAATCAGATCGATGTTCGTGAACTGCCAGCAGTAGAAATGCCATTCGAACTAATTAGAAGATTGACGGTTATGTTTTGGGAAGACACTGACATAAATTTTAAAAGTAAATGCCTTGATATATTAGAACGTTATGAAAACTCGTGGAAACATCAATTTATACGAAAATAATGATACAGTGTTATATATATATATATATAAAGTTTAAATATATGTGTTACTTGTTTCTTATATAAATATGTAGGTCATTTATGTATTTGTTTTAACCATGCCATGTACTACAGACATACATGTAAGTCCATTATTTTATATATTATGACAATATTCGCGTCGAAAAAATGTTTTTAGATTTATAAAAAATTTGCTCAATTTCAAATTTGCTCAATTTTAGTGTCCACTTTTTTTTTGTCTGTGAGTGATTTTGTTATAATTTTTTCGGAAGTTTTCATGTATGCTTCGACATTTTTAATAACAACAACTTTCATTTCCATATTGTGTTGTGTTTACTGGTCAAAAACAAAAACAACGGACTACATGTAGCTGCTCAATTTAAAAAAAAAAGAAAAAAAAAGCATAATGTCCATTTACTACGGAAAATATTAATTCCGCGGTTATTCTCGAAAACCGGCGTAGAGAAATGCAATTGTGTGATGAATATTTGTTCAGACAATTGTAAACGGTTTTGTAGTGATAGAGAACAAATTGTCGTCCCTAAGGCCGCATCTTTAGAATTATATACAAGACATTTTTTTACAAAATGTTTAAGCCTTAAGTAATGTTGATGTTAAACCGAAAACAAAAAACAAAAAACCCAACAATATCAATTTTAAATTAATGAATTTCAAAAGTTCACGTCTTACATTCTTCGAATACCGATAGCGACACGCGAGTGCACCTGTTAACGTAGGTTAACAAAGGGCAATCGCGATTTGAAACTTAATATGTTTTGATTCAATAAGCTATTGAATACCATATTCGTATGGCATATATATCAGATTGACAGCAACGGTCGCGTGCTTGAATTGAATGCGTTTGTAACATTTCGCAATTACACTTTACAAACAGACCAATGTTCACACAATGCAAACCACGAAGCTTATCAGAAGAATGACGTCAATGTTTGGCATGAATTGTACATGTAAATACCTTGTATATACTATGGAAGGGAATTGAAATAAATATAAGATTAATGTAAATGACTATTTCTGCATATAAATGACTAGTTATTGCGTAAATACTGCATTTGTTTCCCAAACTACAAATCTATTTGTGTCGTGCTCTGAGAAAACTGGACAAAATGCTTGTGCGTAAATTGTCTCGTCCCAGATTAGCCTGCGAAGTCCGCACAGGCTAATCAGGGACGAGACAATTTCTCTTCTTAGCCAAAATCTAGTTTAGGCGGAAAGTGTCGTCCCGGATTAGCCTGTGCGGACTGCACAGGCTAATCTGGGATGACACTTTACGCACAAGCATTTTTCCCAGTTTCCTCAGAACACGCCACATATTGCATTACTTCATCCTTATACAAATACATGAGTATTTTTAAAACAATATAAGAAAATGACGACGGCATCAATTATATCTGTTTAATTTCAATTTTTAAGTTGATATTCAAAAAAACGATTTATATAACAATAATATTTTATATTTCATTAAATATCGTTCTTACATTTCATATTTATTTTTACACTACAATGATTTAACATTCAAAAATGAAACATTCATGATTAACAGTGCATTCATCAATCAGCATTTTCACATGACATTCCGAAGTATGAAGCCGAGAACCAGTCCATCTCTTATTCTAGACCATCGACCAGTCCGTAAGCACAACGAAGCGCTCCGGTTATTGTCCCTTATCCCGCGGTTAGCATTATATGAAGACAATAACGGTTTCTATGATATTAAGATGCAGATTTTTGCCGACCGATTCGAATGGCCCCGAT
Source organism: Dreissena rostriformis (assembly GCA_007657795.1). Taxonomy (NCBI): domain Eukaryota; kingdom Metazoa; phylum Mollusca; class Bivalvia; order Myida; family Dreissenidae; genus Dreissena; species Dreissena rostriformis. The sequence goes on along the minus strand of VMBQ01001828.1, from coordinate 52,816 downwards.
TAATGCGACCAGAAATTTACAATAGGCATTCGTTTGTTATTATTGAACTACTTAAGTCATGAAAACCTCATAATATGCGGCAAGACATTCTCCACGGTGGCTTTAACGGCCTCACGTCTATTGTATATGTAATCGACCTCTACGCACATGCGTCCAGGAAATCATAAGAGTGGCGTATAAGATCTTCACTGAAATAAAGAAGTAATGACCCCTATTAATCTGCGGTCAGTCGCATATGCTAATATGGTATAAATGGAATTTAATAAATAAATTAATACCTATTCATCTGTGTCCAGATGATCGCAACAGGTTCTTAACGGCTTACATAGGGTTGAACAACGTTTATGAAAACATATAAATCTTCGCTCAGACAACATTCAGAGGGTTCTTAAACGGTGAAATTCTGGTTTAATAATTAATTGACCCCTATTAATCTGCACCCAGTACACATTCACTTGTGCTTATATTGTCTAATGTGCATTATAAAAGTAATGGACAGCCGTCATCTGCGTCGTGTCAACCTTTAGAGGGTGCTTTAAATGTCATTTTGTTTTGCATAATATGATAAATATGCTGATAGTAGTCAAATTGTTGACCAATTATGGATTATTGATTTATGTTTTAAATGTTTGCACGAATATAAAATAACGTATGACAAATGTTAACGCTGAAAAGGTAACACGTGGGGTGATTTGTATGTATGTATGTATTTATTTTGACCTTGCAGTCAAGGATAACCCATGAAAGTGCAAGCACTTATTTTCAATGGGGTCCTTTGGTTTTGCTGAAGAGACAGCAAGTAGAAGAGACAGTGTTTGAGATACAAGGAATCCGGGTGCGATACCCTAGCTCTTTGCGAATAGCTCCCTTGGTTCTTTAACGTGCTCAGTGTATAGCACCGATGCACGCGATAATTACCTGGGTTTCATACCAGTACATCTCTAGCTGGGTGGGAAACACTAGAAGCATTTCTGAAATTTCCAGTGCCCCGGCCAGGGATTAAACCCACGACCGCTGAAATGGTAGACCAGAGTGTTACCACTCGACTACCGCACCACATAATAACTTTAAATAAGTTATTCACTTTATTATAGTTCATATAATAACATAATCTGTCATTCATGTGTAAGTAACCTGTACATGACAGCCAGTGATTTGATTTCCGTCCGAAAATAAAAAATAGTAAAACACATGTAAAACTAGTATAAATTCCAATTAACTTTTAAAATCCATGAATATTTGAGGAAACATATGCACATACAATATACCTCACACTTCATGTACCAAACTAGTCATAAGTGACCTTACTTGACCTAGTATTCAAAACCCATTATTTAGACATGAAAGTAATAGATATTCCAATTGATCGTGAAGTCGTATACACAACCTCAATAGTTTCGAATTATTTCGAATTGTATCCTTAAACAAAGAAAAACGTTTAGCAGTAATACAAAGGACATATAAACACAAAATGTTGATACATTTTAAAAGTTCATACTCAGTTAACCGAAACGAATGACACGAAGTCGATATTTCAAAACGTGAAATTCACGAGACAGTCCGAAAAAAAGACAAATAAAAAACGGGTTGGGAGTAATGAAAAGTACATACAAGCACTTTACAAGTCCATACGTTTCTAAAGTACATTCCATACATACCATTCACAGTAAATCGATACGACTGACGCATCACCGTATGTAGCATGTTGTAAATTTGGTCATAAAACTTGAGACAAAAGTTTAATTTGGGGAGTGGGGTATGCATGCCCTATCGATATATGTCTTGTTTTATATGAAAGTTTGAAAGCATTTAAGTTTTTGTTGAACATTTAAGGTATGATTGTTCATTGTAATTTCACGTTCAATGCTAGAGGGGTATCTAAAATAATACTAATCTTACTGGAAACTAGTGTTCAATACAAACATTTACTATCTGTTGTTATGTCATATCAATGGCAACTTTGAGATTTGACACATTCTTCACACAAACATAAAACAACATGATTGTGTTTGACAATAATAAATGGCTTAAAAGAAGACGCTTATAACCAACAGGTATATACATGCAATATAATTATTTAATTATAGTCGGTCTATTTCAAAGAGAGACATCCCTATTTTATAAAAATGCTCGAAAGCAAAACTACTGACTGTCACAAACTATATATTCATTTAAAAGTAACAAAGAAACAACGCACATTTGTTGATACCATTCACCCGGTATAAATATAAAATTCTCTAAATTAATGCGTCTACTTTTGTCTTATTCAAGTAAGAAGATGGCACAAACCAACAGAGATACCGAGAAGCGAAAGAAAATTCCAGTTTTTTCAATCAACTACAAGATGAATTTCACATCCTCTTAAAATGCCCCGCTTATTCGGATCATATACAACTGTTTATTTAACGCAAATGTTGCCACCGTCCAAATATTCCGAATTGTGTTGAATCAATAAACACATAAAATCAAAATAAATTACGCAAATGATGAATGTATCTTTATGATATCTTCTGCTTACACAATGGGAGTTTTTCTATTTGTATTCTGAAAATAAATGTTGCGTCAGTATAAAAAATGCATGCCCTTTTTCTAATTTAATTAAACATAAATACGTTTCTCCCTACACGAAAGACTGCGCATATTTTTCTACGCATATTTTTTATTAATGACGTTACACAAACAAGTATGATGTCAACATAAAATAAAGTTGTTTATTGCAACAAATACTTATCATATTATATTCTACCTTAACGTATATTAATAAATAAAAAATAGCTTCTTGTTTTACATGCATTACAGACATACCAACTCATGTTGTTGTTTATGTTAATGCATTTGCCTCTAACGCTAACAAATTATATGTTGTAACACGTCTCCACCGGAACGGCCATTATATGTGTATGGTACTAATAATGTTTGAACTCATTAGTGTGTACATGTTGTCCAAAATAAAGTCTTCTTCTTATTTTATCTCTGTTCACCTTAATTGGGGTTGGGTCCGCTCGCTCTGCTGGTAGATAGCTGGGCCACATATCCGAAGATAGCGGTTTTGATCCTCGGCCCAGCCGCATAACTTGAGTGAGGATTAGTCATAAAATTATTTTTACGGCAACTCTTACCCAGCCACTGATTAAAGTGGAGCAAAAGTTAGTTATCGGCACAAGCACGCGCATTTTCTAGTTAACCAGCTTACCCAGGGAATGTGTACTCGAGTAGTTCAACTGACCGCCATGACAAAAACGGCAATATTGCTGAACATCGAAACAATTCAAAGAAACAAACAATTCGATAAACAATGGTTATATATCAAACAATTATATCGAAAACCGACAATTACACATTTATTCCCAAATGATGTACTCCTCAGTAAGCGCTGGCAAGCGATAACAGATAGATACATATCAGTCGTTATGTTTATATGGTATAGATTCGAAATACCGATAAACATCAACAGTTATGTTATATCCAATTACGAGTTTTGAAGGAAGTATTTGTACGATTTGACTTTATTTACTGTCTAATACTCTTCTACCTTCACATAGTCATCTTAAAATCCGGTCGTGATTGTTCAAATTAATAAGAATAAAAATCATTTTGGCGTAAAATCACTATTGAAACTGGCGTTATAAACTTAGCGGCGTTGTCTTAGCTACAATTCGTTATTTTTTTAGCCTAGTCGTTTTTAATCGCATTATAAGAGAAATGACACTCTTAAAATCGTCAACCCATTATGGGTGCTTGATTGCATTATTTTGGTAATAATTAATGATGCATACTTCGACAAGTAATAAAACAGTATTAACAGTAATGTTAGTATACACATTATGCTTCCAAGAAGAAACTAGGTATATGAGATAACATTCTATTTTTCTGATATGTTCCTTTGGCTATCTTCTCAAATCATATTTTAAAAAGAACACACGCGACTAGAAGAAAAGACAAGGCACGTTGTGTGGGCGCAGATTGATAGGGGTTTTTTACTTTAAAGATACAACGGTATAAGAAGCCCCTGAAGATTGACTGGAGGCGGAAAAGTAGTGGCTTAATACTTCTATAATGCGATTACGACCTAAAACCTAAATGCTCTCGTGAGTTCCCTGTACGCAGAATATTACGTGCTTTACTTCTGTGTTTCGTGTTGTACTTTAAAACCTCAATTTATTGTAGTCTGGACTCAAAATAGAAGCGGCTCATTCGTTCTCCAACGTAATTAAAACCCGTTTAAGAACCTTCAAAGATTGTATTAACACAGATGAATAGGGGTGCATTATGTATTTAGTGCAAGACTGTATAAGTAACTTTGTAAAGGTTGACTCGACGTACATGGAAAGGGGTCCATCATATAATGAAATTAAGACCGTATAAGCTTAATCATGCGAATGTTAACTGGGCGCAGATCCAAAGGGTTTCATTGCCTGTACAACCTGAATTTAATCATATACTCACTCTGAGCAGGATTTCTGGTCGCAGATTAATACGGATTCATTAGTTCTCCATTGCATTTAAACCCGTATAAAAAGCGGTGAAGATTGTAAAGACGCATAATAATATGAATCCAAATTTATTTAATGGAATATTTAATGCAAGCATTAATTATGGGCTCGACAATTCAGACAAAACAATGATTGTATATAACTCTTATCATTTCCTTTTCCGATTCAAGACACTATTTTTCACATTGTTCACTTTTCAGTTCTTGTTCCACTTTAAACGAAAATACTATGTTTGCTACTTATTTTTTATTATTTGGTATTGGTCTTGTCAAATAATGTAAAAAGTTATATACTATTGCAATTTGAATATAATGTAGTATTCAAAAACGACGGATCACTTTCTATAACACACTTTCTCAAATCGGCTGTACCGGTAAATCACGGCAAGAGATGCTCGGTTGTGTCATGACAGAAATGTGTTTGAGACAAAAATTATATAGAAACATAATAAATTATGGTATGTTGTACAATATTAGAATGTCCAGAAGCCATAACGCGTTTCGTCCGCGCTAATCAGTGGTACCAGAATGTAAGCGTTATATTTGTGTGGGTGTGCCATTTGTTATATATATCAATCGTGTTCATTTTGTTCGTTTTTAATAACATATTTTTTATTTCAATATTGTGCTTTGTCTTGAATGGTTTGTCTATTAGCTTTTGGGTAGACTTAAATACATGTCGAAAATATACCTAATGTGAATAGAGGGTGGGGTGCTAACGTGAAACTGGCTAATTTCGGCAAATGTATTAAGTTTTATATAAAAAACGACGTATTACCGATGCAAGTTTTAAACAATTTAAACAACAGAATAGATACAAATGAACAATCATGAATCGCATTATTAGAAAATATTATAGTTTTACATTTTGTTTTGAGCCTTTTTTACCTGTGACCAAATTGACGTGTGACTGATTAGAGGCCGGTTTTACTTGTTACCCTAATCTTATCAGACCGTTTTGTTTTGAGAACGTGTTGACTTGTAATCGTTTGGATTTGAGGCCTTTTTGATTAAACAAATTTATTTGATAACGTTATGACTTATGACCATTTGTTTTAAGCCGTGTTGTTTACTCTTAACCGTTAGGATTTGAGGCCGCTTTGACTTTTGACCGTATTGACTTGCGACCCTTTGGTTTTAGACCGTTTTGACTTGTGACCGTTTGGATATGAGGCCGCTCTGACTGGTGACCGTAGTCGATTTTTATATTTTTTTTTAAACCATTTTGACATATGCTCGTAATTACTTGTGACCATTTTAATAAGAGGCCTTTTTGACATGTGACCGTACTGACTTGAGACCGTTTTCTTTTAAGAACGTGTCGTTTGGTGAGTTTGCGCAAGAATAAGTAAGTCACCTTCCTTGATTAGATTTGTGACTGAAAGAGGTGCAGTTACGAAATAGTACAATAGTGCGTTCAGTAACAGCGAACGTTCGCCAATGACCGTTCGTTTCCGATTCGGTATTATTGAACGATAAGTTCGGCGCGAACTTTTCAAGATGGCGGCTCCCTGAGAATTGATTGCGATTTTGATGGAGGAAATCGCTAATAACACATACAGTACTTAACCAACACAATACACTATGTTTATAATTCAATTAATTTTATATACTAAAAAAAAAAAAAAAATATCGAAGTTACACTGAAATTACGCTGAACAACAACAACAACTTACTTATCCGCAATCTTGGTTTCGCTAGCGAACTATAGCGAACTACCTCCCGAGACGGGTCGCTCCGGTTCGCGAACGTTCGCGGCGAACCGAGCGTTCAATAGCGAACGTTCGCGATAGTTCGCGAACTATTGCGAACGTTCGCTGTAACTGAACGCACTACTGGAATACCAGTATTGTAAATCCGCAAGTTGTTTGTGTACACCGTAAACACAGTTTAAAAAAGCTCGATACTTAGATGTTTTAGCACGTAAGTAAAAAAGGTGATTTTGTCATTGTTTATATTTCCAATATCAGGATTGGCTTGTGCGTTAACCTCTCATTTAACCTGATATATATACTACGCCTTTAAGCTTTCGAATCGGGCGGGTTTGAATAGATTAAATATAGATCTAAACTATTACGACGTATTACAGATAGTGCTTTATAAATTTAACGTGCATTCAAATAAGACGTGTACCTGTGTGTGTTAAAACATAAAGTTAAGAGGAAGGCTGAACATATTGTGAAATTAATTTTAATCAAACACAATGATTATTAATTAAACGTTAATACGTAATATTATTAGCAAAACAGTATTATTAAAAAGAAATAATTATGTTCAAGGACTTAACCTTTAATGGCGATTAAACTGTGTATACAAGTATTTATCTGGAATCCCAAAATATTTTTTCTACGGTGAAACAGAGCAACAAAAGTGGACGTATTTTGGTTTTGGAAGTCAGATTTTGATTATGAAGTAAGTACAATCATGTTCTTAGCAATTATATATTCAAGATTATAAATTTTTCGTACGTCTTGACCAAAAAGGGCGATTCACGTAAATACTGGCTTTTATGTTCTTAACTGGTTGTTTATTTAATATAAGAATATGTGTGTGTATTGAGTTATATCTTTCTGTTTATTTTTAAATGGAACATTCCTTTAAATGTATGGTTAACAATAATAAGTTTTTATTCAATTTAAAATATAATCATGCATATCAGGATAAATTTTTGAATACGGCGGTTATGTGCAAACATTATCCACCAATCACCAAAGCTGATACATGTTTATCAGAAACAATTATCATGTTCAAAGGGTGGAAAAAGAGTGAAGTCATGTTGCATTATTTATATTGATATCCGCTGCCATATTTCAAACCTAAAGTTGAAAAGTGGATTGGCATATAAGCAGATCAATGTATCGTTCAATTTAATTATAATCAGCTTAGTTTACTTGGGATGCTACATGTGATTGATTTCGTAAATTAATATTTTTTACAACATCTTCACTTTTATCAAATACATACATATACATTTGTTTTGTTCAATAACTGCGTGTTTGAATTTGTACGCGAATGCGCATTTCTGCGTTTCTCTCTTAACACTGGCAAATATAGGAATAATGAAACCCCAGAAACATTATCAGGTAAGATATCTGCTAGTCTCTTATTTAAAACAAGTGACCAACTGCCTATACAAAACAACTAATGCAACACAACATTCAACATAAAAGTGATTAAAGCTGGTGTAAATGCATCGGAACGATACAGTGTATATACCTTTGGATCACACCAATTAGAACAAGGTGGATATCGTAAAGACAACTCTGGCAACCTTTAAGTAAGGTATAAACAGCAGAACTTAAGAAATAATTTAAAAAAAAAGCTGTATGATAATTTATTTTCGATGGCAAGCAAAACATTTTTCAGTTTGTCATGTGAAGAATATGCCTTGTTGACATCAACATAAATTCAACACACTCACGTGTTTTATACATGTAAATTCATATCAGTGTGCAACGATATTAAGATGTAAAAATAGACCAGGTTTAATAAGACGACGCAGTTGATCTGCTTTCAAAAGGCAAAACCGCGTGCAAACATTGCACAATAATTAAAAGTTAGATTGAGTACGTTGTTAGATTTAATATTATCATTTGAAGACGGTGAGCATAAGGGAGTTTCAACAATATAAGGTTGAGGTCGATTGATAATGAATAAAACCTGGTAAGTATATAAATATTTAAATGAGCATTGAATAATGAGTTGATATTTGGTTGGACAATGTATACAGGGATATATGTTAAAACCTGTTTTGCTTCTTTTGTACATAATTTATGTTTATCATATTTTAATTGATTTGAAATTGAGCCCATACTTGCTGTAAACGTCCGGAATGCTTAATAGCCAAAATTGTGACACTTCTGATATACATTTACCAGATACGGTAGGACTATCCTTTAAACACTTTTATTTTATTGTAATTCTATATATGATTATAAGCTTAATTTTTTGTTTATTTGATTAAGTTGCATTATTGGTCCATGAATACAAGAAGCTGTTTTACTTTATGAGTAATGAACAAATAAGATATGTTAAAACTATGTTCTTGTTACAGTACAGAACGATATTTTCTTCAAACACTTCAAAATGTGTCTTGACATTTTTTTAACTATGTTTTATCAAAACATCCACATCCCAGTTATACCATTATGGAATAACAATAAAATGTATAAAAATGGCTGATAACACAGCCAATAGTTTAAAATTTGTGATGTCAAAGAAAAAAAAATCAAAATGCTTGACAGCACATCGAAATGTTAAAAAAAAAAAAAATGTGATCTCCCCTACATAATGAGCACACACCCCAACAACTGACTCATAGATTATATATCATGCATTTAAATAAGTATAATTTAATAAACATTATGTTAATTTGTTGTTTAAACCTCTGCAATAACTTTATTAAAAGATGGATTTTGAACTTTTAATTGTTTTTATATGACAATTCGCCCGTGCTTTTCATGCCAGTTTTGAACGTTTTCCTTACAAACGAAATACATGTTGTGGTTGTCATTTTCACAGCAGCTTATTATACGCCATACATGTAGTAACATTCGGATAAGCGTTGTGGACTTCACATTGTTATATGCCATTCAAATTTACTTAGATAAAATAATGTGATCATTTCGCAAAAATTACTTAGATATTAAACTGTAATGCAGTATTTTAACGTAAATTGATAAATACACAGGCGAGTTAACAGTTATTTTCATTAATAATAATAAACAAATAATGTGTTAAACATAATAATGCTTTTGTGTAAACAGACTGTTAATTCAAGTTACAACAAATGCTGTTCATTCAAAATAAAGGTTCGATGTGCCAATATTTGTTGATAAAAAATCCCAATTCGGTCAATTTTGTCGGTCCACTTTTTCGATAAAAAATTCCCTATTTGACCAGACTCCTTTTCCCAAAGTGGCCATGAAAACCCCTGTATATTAATGTGAACTATCTAGCTGTGACTAACTGAAATTCTGTTTTAAAGGACATATTTTTAGAACTTCAGAGACGGGCATTGTTGATAGCTTAATATCTCATACAAACCTGTGTATTTTTAACTTTTTTTATGCCGGCTTGATCTTCCAAGCAGATATCATTACACTCATCAAATTATATGTACAATCCCAGTGTTTCATATGTTGGTTTGCAAATAAAAATGTTTTTATAAACTTCATCTGTTGTCTAAGTTAGTATTTGCATTTCAGGGTTTGTCCAAACAATATTGGTATTGCCTGATTTATTGGAATTTGAACTTCATTGTATTCATTTTCATGAGAATTAAAGGGATTTCTTTAATGGACAATGTGTTCTGTCAACGTTTCGCAGTTATGAATTGGCACCTACGACAATGACTTGTTTCAAAAAGCAGCATTTACTTTTAACCCAATAGCTAAATCATATATTATGTTGACAGCCTGTCACCCTTCCTTAATTCCATCTGTTTTATTCAACAAAGGTGATTGGTTGGCATCACGGTGTATAGTGTTTTAACGACCACACAATTTGAGCAAAATCGCCCCACAAGTACTTTCAGTACTTTGATTATGACAAGTTACTGATTACAAACCTGTGTGAACGAAGACAAAATCACTAGACACAGCAATAAAACTAACACGCAACAAATTCATACAAAATGAAAGACAAAAATGTGGTCACCGAAATGGAACGGTCAATCCAACGAATAAGGGGTTTCACACCAAGACTAGCTTTTATTCTCGAGCGAAATTTGAAATATAAGGATAAAAAACAAACGTAATTGCGATGCAGTAAACCTGTACAAATACATGTTGATACCTAGCTCTTTGTTTCCGCAAACAGTTTCTTTTAGTCATTGCTGTTATATTCAACATCAACCATTTTCCTATTTATCTCAACATGTTTAATATGTCCGCGCAACCAACCTTCTTTTATCTTTTTTGCGTTAAATTATTCGACGAGAAACTAGTACGTTTATATCTAATTTAAACTTATCTATGCTAACAAAACACCGATACATTTCAAAATGGCTGACATCACAGCCAATTGTTTCAAATGGGTGATGTCAAAGAGAAAACTTTCCAAATGCTTGACAGCACATCGAAATATTACAAACAAAATGTCTTAACTGGCTTATCAAACAGCGAATAATATTTTGTTTAAATAAAAAAGCATTGTGATCTCCCCTGCATACACCCCTACAACTGACTCATAGATTATATATTTTACATTGAAAATAGTCAATTAGGAGAAACATTATTTAAGAGTCGGTTTTTACACCTCTGAAACAACCAAATTAAAGGATGGATTATGAAAAAAAAAAAAAAAAAATTGTTCATTTAAAAAAATATCTACGCGAATTGTTTACTGAAAAGCGCTGGAGTAAACAATGGTTTCCCAACTTGAAATGTCCTCTTTCTATTTATATTTTCGTATAACTAATCGCATCTCATCGTTATATACAAACACATTTCCTCCACTATTGTTAATGTGACATATTTTGATGCAAAATATATTTGAAATATGTAATGCTTGTGATTACTCATTTTTCATTTGAGTGTTATTGTTTTGTCTGCAATTTTGTTTCAGACCTTAGATACTACAACATATGGTACATGTATATTACCTTCTCGGAATGACATTTGAATTTTTAATGAAATATTTTTTTTCAAACTGAAAGTAAAATCATGGCAATAATCGCACCTATCCTGTTGATAGTGTATGCTTGTTGGAAGTTTGCTGGCGGTCTCCAAACGACCTATACAGCATCAAATGGTTTGACGTGTTATCTGTGTTCAGCCGGGACATATTTTATAAAAGACTGCTCTTTTGACTTTGAAACCGCAGTTTGCAGTCCTTGTCCCTCTGGGACATTCTCACCTGACTATAACCGTGCCAGATATTGTCAACTATGTTCGACCGTTTGCCGGAACACTAACTACGAAACCGAGAATCAACCGGAACTAAAAACGGCCGAGTGCACCAGTACATCGGATATTAAATGCGAGTGTCGGCCTGGCCTCTTCAGGGAGAGTGGATATCATGGCATGTGTAGAACATTTACAAAGTGTCCAGTTGGTTATGGTGTTGCAGTGCCAGGTAAATGGTCTGTTTTTAAAAGCCGTTAATTTTGTATCATTGTTTAAAATTTCGATACAGTCGTGGATAAAATTTATGTTGTAATAAGTATTCATGTTAAATGCATACAAAATAAGAAAGCCGACTTATTGAAGACATATATTAGCAGAGAATGAGAAAATAATTTAGCAAAACAATAGGTCATAGTTATACGTGGTTTGAAGATTTTTAATTCATTTAATATAAAGGGCAGGTATGTGAATAAAGGTTCTAGCATGTATACCGTACTGATTTCAGGCACGGGTAATTCTGACACTGTTTGCAAGCCGTGTGAACCTAGTCAGACCTTCTCCAATACGACGTCGGCAAATGATCCATGTCGACTATGTACAAAATGTGATGGTCGCTTTATCGTGCAGAGTGAGTGTACACCGGACCAGGACACCGCGTGTGTGCCGTTAATGCTACAAGGTTAGTGTTTAGCGTTATTGATACACCATCTTTAATGAAATCAGGTACAAATAGGTAGCCTGTCGGTTTTTTAAGAAGTCAGGATAGACAGTCTGAAGAAGATTTTGTCACTTAGTTTGACCCCCATCATATGAGTGTCTTTCAATTTACTTCATTGAAGATTTTAAATATGTTATTTAATCTCTTTCACTGCCAAAGGTATGCCTGTACCAAACGATGAGAACGGGAAGTTAAGCATCGGCCTCAGCATCGGCATTCCTGTGACTTTGGTAGTTGTAATTTGTGGCGTATGCTTGAAAGCTAGGCGAAGAAAGAAACGAAATTCTGGTTAGTATTGGTTGTTTTTCAGGCTACTTTTTTGTTTGGGCTGGTTTTACACTAACACTAGACATTTTTAGAAATGAACCAGTCCATCAAATCAACAGTTTATCAACTCAGCACACAACTTCAAATGTAAGAGACACTAAGTTGTTCATGTCGATATGAAAAAAATGTGTCGAATTTAATCATGTCTTGTAAACGTTTTGTCCCTTTGGTTTTACTTAGACATTGCTGAAGAATCGCTACCAATCGATTTTAACTACTTTGGGCAGACATAATGAATTGATGATTTCAAACTCCAACACTAAAAACAGTGTTTTTATACATGTGTGTATAACAGGTGTGAACTTGCTTCTAATTTCAAATGCAAATACATAAAAAGCATACACATTAATCAAATCCGATGGATAAGCATTTTACATTTGATTTAAATTATGCACAAAGTTTGTGTATGAACAAAGTAACGTCCAAAAGTATACAATATGGTGATTTTTGCAAATATTTAGTGGAAGCGTTCTAAATGAGGACGTTTGAGCTAGGATTAGAAGCTGGAACACTCCTCGCATTCAGCTATAGGCAGCGTTTGGACTACTCTGGGTTTTTCCTCAATTCCCTAGCGTTCAGTTGGCTGAAATTTTGAGTCAATTATAGCTATAACCTTATCCATGAAAACATCTGGGTTTGGTGAACAGTAAACATTACTGATCCCGGGTTGTAATAAAAAGAAAATGTAGTGTTGGTTTATAGTATTTACAACCGCGTCGACAGTTTGATCCCCCGTTGTATTTAACTTTGTGCATGGAGACACACATTCCTAGATAAAGAGTTGCAGCCTTCTGATAGAAGAGATGTGTGCATGGAGACGCTCATGATAATATGATTTGTGCATGCCCACTCAAAAGGCTAAGGTATACCTGAGTTAAATGATATATTTTAATAGGCTTAAGCATTTAGAAGCTCCTGCTTCAATGCAAACGAAGCAATGAAGCACATGCTAACCATCTCCAGACAAAAGCTTAGCCACTTTAGTCGGCGTAACATAGGAAGACGCAGTGTTAAGCGCTGAAATGCCCGATGCATATGGCACCACCTTATCATGGAGATGGTTGCAGTATTTGATGTTGTATCTTGATATTAGCTTACGTTGGTATCGACGTCTCTTGAGTTAAATCAAGACGTCATAAGGGGCTAGAGAAGAAGTTATACTACAGTAGTTATATTTCGCATTTCTGATTCGTATAATTACAACTTTGATTGCATCAGCTTAGATATAAATTAGCAGTTCAAACAATGTGAGTTTCAACTTCATAAGCCGAAAGCTCCATATTCTCAACCTGTAGGCTGCAACTTATGGAGTTCGGACTACATAAGACAACAAGTAGGCTCGCTTACGTAACATCATGTGTTCTATGCAAAGACGAATGATATCATATGAAACATATAATAAAAACTGTATTATATTTGATTATTTATATTTCAGCAAATAACACATTGATCCATGGCGACATTGAACAAAAAAGTGGTATGTACATATTATTTATTTAGTACTTTTGCTATATTTGCTTGATTGTTTAAATTTCAGCAAATGAAACACTCATCCCGAACGGCATAGAACAATCCCACAGTACGTTAATATATTTAATTATTACTGCTGCTATTTTTGTTAAGACATTTATAATGTAATAAAACATTTTTACGCAAAAATTAATGTGTTTCTGGAAAGTTCTATTAACAATAAATTACCTTAAATAAGCATTTTAAAACACATTTATTTGGTACCAACTGTTTTTTTAGGATAACAACTATATGGTGAGATAACTAAAACCTATTGTATTTGTCATTTCAGTAGCGACAAATTTCGTCCCCAATTGCATGCACCAACCGCGCGGTATGTGGATTTTAGTAATTTCACTTTACAACCAAATTTGTTTTTATAAAAACCAGTGATTTCGGAAATTGTATTGTCGCTTTGTGTGTGTGTCCTGATTTCCGCTTTAATAAAACTATTAAACGTGTGACAATTTTACTTGATAAAACATGTGTGATTTTAGTATTTTAACTGAACTTTATTGTACTAACTTTGATTTTTTTTTCTTTTATGCGATTAAGTATAGACAACTGTGGGCATTGAGATTAAGTGACTGACTTTGGCTTAAATAAAATATTATGAACTAATATTAAAATGTTAATTACGCAAACCATTGTGTAAACATTATTATACCTAGTTCGATGAACCTACATTTATTGCAGACAGTTAAATATTTACAAACGGTAACAAAATTCATCTAAACGAAAGTTTTCAAAAATAAATACAACTGTTTTTATTTATGAGACTTGTTCACATTTTGACGTTTTGACCATTTAACACTGTTTGTTTATAAATTCCAACTGTTAAGAATAGTATATTTTAAGAAGATAAATACTAACACAAAACAGAAAATATACATATCGTGTTGTTAATAAGTAATACTTAGTTGCAATTGAGACTGCTTTTAACTGCTGACATCTAGTAAAAGCTACATCATCCTTAGAACACATCGTTATAATCGAGTGTTAATGGTGTGAGTCGTTTGTTAGTTCAGATGACTCATGCTCGAATATTGGTGGAAGCGACTTGTTTTCTCTTTTGTGTATTTTTTGCGTATTTTAAACTGAACCAAAATCTGTTAGTAAATCCCTTTACACTTTTGACAATTTACTACCAAATGCTTTTTAAGTCGCCCTTGACAGGCTTAGCAAAGTATGTTGAATAACATGGAGAAACAATAGTATGCCAGACGAACAAAAGTGAGGCTTAAAAACAACGATGGGCTTGATGATTTTAAAATACTACTGTGGTTAGCGTTGCGGTCAGATATCAGTTTGTGTTTTTTCCAACTACAGTGGAGCCAGTGTATGTCGAGCTCAGCAATTGCATTCCACCTGGTGAATTTAAGATGTTCTTCCGCAATATTGGCATTGGTATACCTTTTTCATACATTTCGTTCGTATTTGTGCTGAAGGCTCGCTCTTCTTGACTGTTAAATTACATGATAAAGCTATTCTCTCCGTTCTAGCTTCAGAATACCGTGTACTTAAATATTTTAATTGTAAAGTTTTGTAAAAGTATGAAAATATGATGTTGCCTTTTATCAATTTCATTACATTGTTATGATTGAGTGTATTAAAGTATAGTCTGAACTTGAAACGGATATTTAACCCCTCATTTAACCCCTCGTAAAATCATTTCAGCCGAAGACATTATAACTCGTGTCACAATGGAACACCCATTTAAAATCAAAGAACAATGTTACCAGTTGTTGCTGGAGTGGGGACGCCTGCAGCAAGTGGACCTTGATATGTCGGACCTTGAGTGGTCTATGGAACTGTGTCGACTTCTTAAAAGTGACATTGATGCGATAGAAGATATGCCGAATGATACAAAAGAAAAACTGTTTGCCGTTCTAGACAGGCGTTCATATGACTTTGGACAACAATTACCGAGAAATGGAAGAGGTGATAGTTTAGTTTAACTGTCATTAGTCCGGTTAATTGTTATTGGTAATTTTTAAGAATATGTGTTGTGTCAAATGACCTATTGAAGACTCGCTTAGTCAGTGCTTGGTATTGCATCTTCAGGTGTTGTGGCACAAGTTTTGGTTCAATTTACATGACTAATAATTATGACATTGGATTGTGTGCATGTTAATTTGATGCATCGTGTCATAGTTCATGTTACAGATATCTCATTATTTCTTGATACATATATTGTATGTTTTATAAAATGCAAACATTGCTTAAAACACGGTGGTGTCTTGCGTATAAGATTTACGTGTTAGTGGCAAAACGCCAATATGTTTAATGCTGAAAAAGTATTTTAGAATTATTCTTAAGACAAGAGAGAGATAGAGATTTTTAAAAATTATTCGCTTTTCATAGATTAATAAATGGATTAACTAGATCTTTAGAGTTTGTATGTATATATGTTTCCAATGTTGCCAATCAATAACAAATTTTAATGAAACAAAAAGTAATTAAAAGTGGTAAATGTAAGATAAGGTAAACAATTAAGCATTTTTGGAATATATTTCTTTCAAAAATATTGTTTATTCTGTAAGTCTTTGGTATAAGAATATTTTTGAGAAAAGAGGGCCAAACATTTGTTTCAGATGACGTTTTCTAAAATGGGAATGTAAGTAGTTTGTAAATTGGCACATAATCAATATATGTGTATATGTATATATAAGGATGAAGCTCAATAAAAAGTAAAAGAGTCGGACCATTTACGGGTATGAAAATGTAATATGAAAGAATTATTGTTATTTATATAAGCCTTAATGATGCCTACTGTTGTCCTGTCAGAAAATGCTGTGTTCATATCCGAGTCGCACTGTAGCTTATTGTGGACGCATTAAGCCATTTGATTTGTGAATGTAGATTCGCCTCTGAATATATTATGAATGACAGATTGGATTGCTCACTACATTTGACTACCTGATTTGAAAATATGATCATGTTCTCATAGTTCATATTGTCGGTATGTTATTCCAAAATGCGAATTTACGAGGTACCGTATACTTTACATACAATATTAATGCATGTTCATGAAAAAACACTTATTATAATGTATTTTGGTCATGTGTACGTAAGTTTGAAATGGATAACTGTTATAGCGATTGTATATGGAATGTGTTTAAATATTGTTTATTGTATATTGCTATTTATGCCTACATGAGCTATATTATAATTGTTATAGCTATTTCTGAGAAGTTTCTGAGAAGTTTAAATTTAACCTGAGCGTCTGAATGTTCATATAACGTATATAACTGCTCATTATGATGTAACACAGCCTTGGGACATAATTCCTTATGATTTGTTATTTTTGATAATCGTGATAATGCTCGTGATAAATGGTAAATTTAATCGTGCATGTCATGTATTTTTAAAGTGTAACGTATAAAGATGTGATATTGTTCGTTTTATTCCACGAACACCCTTTCAGTTGCTTGTTGACCACAAGTAGCCGCAGAATAAGTAACCATTCGGCAATAAGCGATTCGCGTATGGCAATATATGGCATATTATATGCATTTCATAGACTGTTTTATTTTGAATGATTGAGACTATACATGACAATTGATTTGAAAATGGAAGGCCATG
This sequence comes from Dreissena rostriformis, assembly GCA_007657795.1. NCBI lineage: Eukaryota > Metazoa > Mollusca > Bivalvia > Myida > Dreissenidae > Dreissena > Dreissena rostriformis. The sequence continues at coordinate 35,337 of VMBQ01001828.1, read as the reverse complement.
TGTAACGTGTCTACCGTTCCTTCGGAATATATATATAATGGCTTTTCCTCGGGCTTTCCTTAGCCGTGTGATTTGATAAACAAATAATATAATTTGCCTCTATACAAGCCGGTTCCGTATGTCCTGTGCGACTTGGATCGCTTTGATCACTTGGGTCATCTAGGGTGTCTTGGGTCGACTTGGGTTGACTTGGGTTGACTTGGGTCGACTTGGGTTGACTTGGGTCGACTTGGGTCGACTTGGGTTGACTTTGGTCGACTTGGGTTGACTTGGGTCGACTTGGGTTGGCTTGAGTCGACTTGGGTCGACTTGCACT
>VMBQ01001828.1:0-33919 GCA_007657795.1 Dreissena rostriformis | reverse complement strand
GTAGTAGTAGTAGTAGTAGTAGTAGTAGTAGTAGTAGTAGTAGTAGTAGTAGTAGTAGTAGTAGTAGTAGTAGTAGTAGTAGTAGTAGTAGTAGTAGTAGTAGTTGTTGTTGTATTTGTAGTTGTAGTAGTAGTAGTAGTAGATTATTGTTTATTATCGTTTTTATTATTAAAAAGAACATTATTTGCAAAATGATCATGAGGAGGTAATAACACTGATATTTCATTGGTATTTGAAAACCTTCAAGTTATTTCCCCCTAAAGATATTGCCCTTTACTTCTGGAGCATTATTCGACTGTCCCAAAATGTATTGAAATATCTGTATACAGTTTTGGCGTATAGTAATCACTGCTTTCGCAAAGTGATGTCGCGTTAAAATATATATTAAAATGTTGTTTTTGGAACTGCTGCCAAACAGTTCTTGATCGTTTTTATTTTATTTTATGGTTTTGATATACATTGTTTGGGAATAAACTGTTTTACTGTCGTGCAGCTGTTTACTTCTTTAAATATTATGTTGACCACTTATTTTTTCGGTATATGTTTAGTTTGTCTAATGATGATAAATACTAAAAAAATAATTCCTTACTAATTGCACGTAGGTTCACCATTCAGATATTATGGCATTTGACTTATCACAATGTAAATCGGTTCAAATTCGATAAGATTTAATCGCGCTAACATAATTAATCAGTTGGTTAATCAGTACCGCTCCTACAAACCCTATTGTTACTCTGTCCTAACTCAATTTCGCGACAAAGACGTCGTTAGATCATCAATCAATTATTACAAATGATTAACCTTGAATCAGGGTCTTGATTCAATTGTCGCATGTGATTGACGACGGGAGAACTGTCGAATGGTCTGGTACAATTTCCGAAACGGCCAGTCAAGACGAGTATGCGTTTAGGTGTGCGGGTATCGGCTATCCGTTCAGCGATGACATGACAATGGTTAGATACAATATAACCCCCCTCTCGAGTATCCGTTACCGACACGCTCTTGAATAAGCTTACATAAATCTTGTGTGGAGTACCCACCCTTATGAATCATATAAATATAAGTGGTTTTGAGGTCGCAGCGACCCATTATAACTTTTGTTATGTGACAGAAACAGTGTTACCATACTTATGAAACGAACTGTCATCATTTAGAACGTACATGATTCTGTATTATTTATACATTAAGACTTAAGGTTGAATTTCATATGACATTTCATTGTGTGGTACAGTGATTACGACTACACATAAACAAGAAAGTGAAATGTGGGTATTTAAAGGACATGCGTACGATAACGTATGCATTTTATCAGGATAGGTATGCACATGTGGATAGGTCTAAGCGGTTATCGGTGTGTAAACAGTTTTATCATATTTCGCAATTTAACAAGACGGCGTTTAATAATTTACATAATTTACCAGCTTGCTATCATTAAAATCAATCACTTGTATATAGCATGTTAATAAGTATGTTAAGAGAATCGGTATCGTGCTAGAAGTGTGCCACGAGTTAATAACATAACGAAATTTAATTCAATTTGTTTGGTATTAAGGCAATCAGGCATTAAAATGCAAATAAATTACATTTTATAAGGATTACACTAGTGACGTGGATTTAAAATCTCGCGTGGAAACGGCAACTGTGATTGTTTAATGTGATTTCCTGGGCAAAGTGTTCAAACAAAACTATATACAGCGAAACATATCATAACGTCTTGTCAGTATAAGTTTCAGATCAAGTATATTAACTAGTAATAATATTTACCATATATCAGCTCACACAACGGCCTTCGGAAAAGTACGGTTTAGTTACTTCATCACGACAGGGGTCATTACCGGTACGTTCTTACTTGAAAATTGTGTTATATATGAATTGATGGGTGTATTGAATATAATGATGTACTGCATGTGTCTTTATTTTGATTAAGTATAATATACAGGACACGTGATCTCAAAATGGGTAACCATGTTTTTCTTTAACTCATGTAAAGCAGGGTTAAAATCTAAGTTTAACATTATTTAACATTGTCAATCAAAACTGTTAAAGAAACTTAATGTCAAGGGGTTAAATGCTCGTATGCTGGATGTTAGAACTCTTACAGACAATTTTATTCTATTTCATTTATTGGTTGAACATGCAATGTTTAAGCTGTAAATTGTACAACACGTATTGTTTCTCTTTTCTCATGACTATAACACCAGTATACGATTATCTAACCCTAACTATTTGCACACTACTGCGTATCATACATTACAGATAGTACACGTACAGTGTCACAATGTTTTCACATGGGCTTGAAATTATTGAAGTCATATGTCAGACATTTGAAATGTTGGACAATTTATGAATAACAAATAATCAAGTGATCTGAACTACGGAATGGTACTCAATATCAAATAACAAGGGTTGGTATGTTCCGGAAAATATTTTCTCTAACGTGTAAAACGCGATACGAAATTTAAATCTACATGAAATGTCAGTGAAAATCAAAAACAACACGAAAGAGTCATGTTCTTGTGACGCGTATAGTCAGCCATTAATACTTTGCTTTAAAGTGCGTTTATACAATCATATTACTTTTTTTCAAAACATATGAAACATTTATGGATTAAAAACTATAATTAAAGTTCAGAAGAAGAAGTACCAGAACATAAAAGATAGAATAGTTGTATTCAATTACAAATAAGTGTCTGTCGTGCAGTTGAACTCTCCTTCGTGTAAACAAGACATGTACACTGTAGCGAAATCCTCATTAGTGTGTTAAGATTTGGTTATACGACACATAGACGGAATTGTGTTTTTTGTCTCGATTTAGTAGCTTGAATAGACCTATCCCGGAAAAGCACGAGTTTAGAAAAACCCACTAATCACCCCGGTACAAACAACGCTGGTCCATTATATCAACCAATGATAGCTTACTTTAAATAATAACGGTTGATACGGTGTGTTATTTTCAAAAGATTATAAATGGGTCAGCTTCATTTGTACCAGCAGATTTGTGGGTTTTTCCAAAAACAAAAGTGTTTTTCCGGGAAACATATATTCGATCGTAGGGTACGAACACATGTAGGGTTTAAAATGTTCAACATAAAACAAAGAAAACATGTGTTTAAAACATTTATGAAAGTTAATTTCATAAACGCCTTTTAGCGAAAGATCAAATACTAATCATATCTAGACATTCATCTTCATAGGATTTGATTAGAACATTGTGTTTAATTGCATAAGTACATCCAAGTAAAGTTGTTAAAGCTATCATGTTGTTTAAAAGGAAATGAGACACATCCATGTTCTGGGCATATTGGACCAAAGTTTAATAGAGTTTGTTCAATGTAATTGAAAACTACTCTATACAGCCTTATCAAAGTATAGATTGTAAATGGTATAGGATTTTCTTCTTATCCCTTTTATAAAACAAATATGTTCATTGCAATTTCCAGCAACTGTAGTTCATCTGTTGGTAAAAAAACTTAAGGTATCTTTTATATAACATATAAAAGTTTTAAAGGATGAGATTTCTAAGAAATGCTGTGGTTGATTGTCTTTCGGTATGCATGTCCCGAGTTCTTTATTTTGAGCAACAGACACAGATCATGAAGTAAAAGCATAATTCAGACTTCTTTAATAAAAAAGCACATTCATATCGTTCCAGAAAACGTATACTTAGCAGTACTGATGCATTCTTGCCGTGATCTTTTACCATGTTTCATAGTTTAATGGTAGGTGAGATTTCGTCTTTGGCTACAAGTCGTCTTATATTTGAGATTGGTCATTGGTAATTTTATTGTCTGTTTTCTGCAAAGATCGTCTAAAAAATAAATGGTATTTTTTTTCTTCAATTGTTAAATAATTTGGTAGGGGTTTTCCCTTCATCGATATTCTTGAATCGTTGTGTAATAAATGACCCTTTCTTGTTTACGTCCTTTATTTCAGAAAGTCATTGACGCAATAAATGAACGATTTATTAGTTTTAATCCCCCGTCGTTGACCGAATACGCACGAGTTCCTTTTTTTTGACATGTTTAAGTTGACATAATATACTTTTGACGAGTTATACGAGAAAAAATGCAAACGTTTAAAATGTGTGTGTTTATTTAAATGGCGGGTTAATTCATGTCAGTAAAAAAAAAGATACTGAGTCGTATACATAAACAATTTTAAAGAGTCAAACCTGTTGATCTGATTTCAAAAGGCAAAACTGTGAAGAATATGTTCAGTAAGAAGAACCCAGCTATGTAATGAAACATCCAGCGTGAAAAAAAAAGTATTTTATGGAAATATAAACAACTTAAACAAAACAGTTAACATGTTTTTTTAAATTACACATTTAATATTTTATCCAATTTGTTTAAGTTACAATATTAAGGGAAAACTGACCTGGGCATATACTTGGTTACCAAACCATAAGGTATTGGAATCTTTTCAATTTTGTAATCTGGATATTGGTCATTAAAACACATTCATGATACATGAAAAACGCACATGTTTCTGCACACGCGTCCATAGTTTATCCTAGTTTAAACATCAGTCATAAACCGCAGTTTATATGTCGTTTGGGTCAATGCAATTGGTCAAAATTACACATGTGCATTAAAACACAAATCAAATCGGACCGTTACGGATTACACCTCAAAGAAATAGGCTATGATAGTACAGCAAGCAATAAGGCGTCCCCTACAGGTAAAAACTCTACCGAATAGATTTTTCACTAACTTCATACTGGCCTTTTTAATATACACATACCGTTAATCGTAATCAAATCCAATACCATGTGTCTAAGCGGTATATATATTTTTACGTTTTACGTGTTTCTCTGGTTTCAACATGTTTCTAATAAACTTCACGTTGAGCCTCATGTGTGTACCAAGTGTCATGATAGTATCTTATGTACTTTTCAATATTACCTCTGTAGAAATTAAAGGCCATGCATATTCCTGTGATCACTTTCAATACGTATGCCAAGTTTTGCGGTCATATCTTATATTCTTTTCTGGTTGTTTTGAGTTTTTTTTGGCCCGCACAGCCAGACCGACGGATGAACATAGGACAAGATTGGACAACATCAACATGGAATACCTATAGCCCAATGAGTATACGTGTTATGATCATATCGTGTCTACTGTTTGCGTGTTACAATATTTGTTGGTGTTCTATTTTTTATTTAGAGTGGCATGACACTTGACGAAAAACAAAAGGTCGTGCATAAGCCTCGCATTGATTGTAAGAAGTATACCAAGTATATTCAGTACTTTTAAAGAACTCTTAGATTCAAGTTAAGTGTTGCGGACGGACGGATGAACTATAAGGACCAACATGACATGACGGACAGTGCAACAAAAAAATAACACTGTAAATTCGTTTCGTCTTAGCCTCAAATGATTCAAAATATTTAGGAGATATTGTTTAATAATTATATCGTCGTCATTGAATTCCATTTAGGTTATAAAAAATGCTGACCCCACAGCATTTGTTTGTGTATTCATATTAAGAAGAAGAAAGATTACTTCTTATTTAAAAAAAAAATATGAAATATATCGTACAACACCAACACAAATTAAATGTCTGAACTTGAGTTAGTGTCTAAACAGTGTTTAATAGGGCAACATTCACCAGACCGTTAATATGTGAATAATGTCCTACATATTACGGCCCTGAAAAGTCGAAACTGATTTAAAACTGTTTAATCATAGTGGAATGTAATTTCGTGATTGAGCGCTGGGCGTCGTTATATGGTCTGCGACCCTTTGTCGATTAATTGATCAATAGACTTCGTCCATTGTGTCATATGTTCAATTAGGGTAAACAAAATAATGAATGGTTTGTTTGTTGCTTTCTGGTTGTTTGATTTTTGTTTAGTTTTTTTGGAGGATGGGGTAAGAAAAACTAAATGCTATCTACACAATTTTGCAATTGCGCACGGGTTTCAAAGATTTTTACATTCATATTCATTAAATAACATATTGTATAAATTCGCCTATACTCAGACCCAGTAAAATCAATGAGACGATGTGAATGTATAATATTCTGAAGTATATTTCATGTTCTTAGAAACAACAATAACAACATATAAAATAATATATTTCAGTAAAATAAAAACTCTGTTTTGAAAACGTGCCTTAAACAACTCACTAATTCTTTAGCCTTAAATGTTAAACCTAACTGTTAAATGTTGAATCGGGTTACATCATGCGATTGTAGATATAGATCAAATGTCAGTGTGTTCATGGTGCGTGATCCTACGCAATATTATTATTCGGTGTTAAATAGTCAACAGCTGAACGTGCATTTTAAGTAATCACTGCTATATTCATGTATAGTACAGATAAATGTGTAAATAAATTCGGTAATAAGTAAGGATTGTGCTATGGCTCTATGTAAGTAAATTATGTTATTATAATAATTTGGTTTTAGTTAAAAGTTAAAGAGTGAAATTAATGACATTTCCTGAGAAAGTGTCTTAAGTATGGTAGAATCATTTTAATTACCGTTAAGTTTGTCTGGTTCAAAAATATGAAAATATTTTATATCTAGTCTTGAAGATACGGACCATTTGTGGCTGATAAGTTGTTGACATTTAGTACCATATCATGTAATACCCATTAAGTACACTAGGTTTAAATCAGCAACAGTTTTTCGTAAAAATATGTTCGTTTTGTTTCATGACGCAACAGGTAATAGCGTGTATAATCCTTATTAGAATAGTATGTTATATATGGCAATGTGTGAGTACTGAATACTGTCAGTATTTTTAGTTGTTATTCAACACATGCATCAGAAAATACAGGACATGTGATTTGTAACAGATTTCAATTGAACATTATTAATTTTAAAGTTTAAAAATGATTACCCGTTCAACCATATCTGGTTTAATGAAAACTGCATCACGAGGACGAGTATGTCTATGTTTGATGTTAGAATACCATCACATTATCAGGAATAGTATAACTGATCACGAAGAAGTCCTGGAGTGGCTACCCATTTACTTTTACAAACTATGAGTTTACGAAATTGCATAATTACGTGCATTACTTGCAGTACACGTGTGCATTCTTTTCCTATACAACATGACTCTTGCAATATAATAAAAAAAGGACTTACCATACCATCCTTAACACTACTAAGTTGAATATACTTAAGTAAATACTCGTACAGTTTCAATCTGTTTTCAAACATTTCTAAAATTTATAATGGCCGGAAATCAAATTAAAGCCATCTCCACTGCATTATAATATTTGACTTAGATTGCAAGCAACTGTTTTCTGGAAAAGTTTTATACAACGTGTTAACATGTTAAAAATCAACTCTCAAACACGTTACACAATCAACAAAATATATACGTAGTTTGTTCGGTCAACTGACACATGTAGAAGCAAGAAATGCACATTTTCTGTAGACGTTTAGTCAACTTATCAAAATATTGTTTTGATTGAATGAACTCGAAAGGTTTATTAAGGTAACATGATTCATTGTTAAAGAAAATTCTATTTACATTTTGGTTGGTGTCAAATAACGTGTATCGTTTATTTGTACGACGTGTAACCAACGGGTGTGCCTCTGCAAACTTTTTTTAACGAATGTGTAGAATGATTGAACGTCTGTTTTACTTGTGTACCAACTAGATTAGGCAGTAAAAAAAGGTTTAGTTTGCAGCTGTTTTACAAGACATGATAAAAATAAAACAATAAATACATATATTTACGCCAATTTCAAGATTTAAAGTAAAACTCAGACTTTGGGAAAGATAAATCTGATAGCGTATATAAAGCTTTGAAGTTTTGTAAAAGCATACAGGAAAACACGCCTATTAATATAGGTCGCGTCACAAACTCATGCTCATAAATACCGGGTAGATTTGAGTTTTTTTACATTAAACGTGCTGACAACACTTTATGTAGCCTTGCCCAGAAATCATTTAATTACAATATTGCTTGTTGACTTGTCCACTTCCATACGAACATGATATATGCGACTTTAATGTGACGCATTTGTCCTGTAACGCAAACATGAACAGATGGTCGGTAGCAAACGCAATCTTTAAAATATATCCGTGAACTAGCGGGCGTATCTTATCTGGCAAATAGTTACAGCTTAAGCGTGCCTGAACATTCCATCTCAAACCGGGGTAGGATTTCGCGTCTGAGTTAAGTTTAAATTTATATTGAGAAGCAAGTGAATGATTTACAATGACCGTTCTAAGGCCATGACATCAGTTCTTTTAAAAAAAAACTGAATACGTGTGTGTCTAGTACATTTGTTGTGTACCTCACGGTTGGCAATTGGTACCATGCCATAAATAAAGGACCGCATGTTATAATAAGATGTCTGTCCTTATGGTGCAGCTGATGTTTAACTGCCTATATATTTCTTAAGACAAACCTACATTATTTGTTCCCTTGACACTTAGAATATTCATTTAGTTCATCAAGTCACAACTAGATTTCGCATTCCGCATGTTTTGTATTTATCCACTAATATAAGCTTTGTACAAATATTATAGGTTTCAGTTGATATACAAACGTGTTGTAACGCCACAACTTAGGGTTTTCTTTAAACCTAGAATGACCTGTCTTCTCCATATCCCTATTTTCCTAAAATGAGAATGTACAACAATTGAAACGTGGATTTAAACTTCTCAATACATCATTGTTGTTCTATGACATAGTTTTTCACCTTTTTAATATCTCGTTAAGTTAAACTGTTGTGTAACTTGATCGTTTTCAGTTAATATAAAAGTTTCATCCGCCAAAATATACAAACACCATTTTGCACACTACTGCGTTTAATACATTACAATTCATTGGTCAAAGCAGAGTAGAATATCACAATGTATTCGCATAGACTCGAAACCGTTCAAGTCAACTTTGCTATATGCAGTATTTATGATGACCAAATAATCTAGTGGTCTGCCCTACCGAGTAGTACTCAATATCGAATTACAAGGACTGGTTTGCTCTGGAAAAAGTTTGCTTGAACATGTTAAATATACGAAATCCGGATAGTGCCATCTGCAAGTGCGACACGCGATATTTACCACGATATATCGCCTTTTGGGCTACCTACACAAAATACACGCTTCGTGTATCGCGCAAAATATCGCGCGTCGCTTCGTGTGTCGCGCAAAATATTGTGCGTCGCTTTGAGTATCGCGCAAACTATCGTGCTTCGCTTTGACTATCGCGCAAAATATCGTGTATCGCTTCGTGTGTCGTGTGTCGCCTTCTTGATGAAAGAAGGGCGAGATTATAGATGGCACTATCCGGATTCCGTATAAATGCAATCCGAAATTCACATCTATATGATGAAGGACGATCAATAGAAACAATAACGAGTCATGATATTTAAAGGACTGGCGTGCGAGATCGATTGCATTTAATCAGGGTAGGTTTGCATATGTGGACAGGTCTAAGCGGTTATCGGTGTTTTAATAGTTGTGTCATATTTCAAATGTTAACAAGACGGCGTTTAATAATTAACATAATTAACCAACTTGCTATTATTTAAATCAATCACTTGTATATAACATGTGAAATAAATATGTTACTAGAATTGGTATCGTGCTAGGAGTGTGCTAAGAGTTAATAAAAGTACGAAATTTAATTGAAATGTTTTGGTTTTATGGCAATCGGGCATTACAATTCAAATACATTAAATTAACATTAGTTACGTGGATTTAAACACTCGCGATGAAACGGCGACTGTGATTGTTTAATGTGATTTCTTACGTCTTGTCAGCGTAAGTTTCAGATCTAGTATATTAGCTAGTTATAATATTAAGCATATATCAGCTCCCACAACGGGGTTCCAAAAAGTCTGTCTTGCTTACTTCATCACGACAGGGGTCATTGCCGGTACGTTCTTACTTGGAAATTGTGTCATATATGAATTTTTTGGTGTATTGAATATAATAATGTACTGCATGTGTCTTTATTTTGAATAAATTATAATATACAGGACAAGTGATCTCAAAATGCGTAACCATGTTTTGCTTGAACTCATGTTAAACAGGGGTTAAAATCTCAAGTTAAAAAGTATTTACCATTGTCAATCAAAACTGTTAAAGAAAATTATTGTCAAGAGGAAAAATGTTCGCCTGCTGGATGTTAAAACTCTTGCAGACAATTTTATGTTATTTCATTAATTGGTGGTACATGCAATTTGTAAGCTGCAAATTGAACAACACGTATTGTTTCTCTTTTTCCCATTACTAAAACACCAGTGCACGATAATCTAACCCAAACCATTTTGCACACTACTGCGTATCATACATAACAGATAATACACGTAGAGTATCACAATGTACCGGTATTCACACAGGCACGAAACCGTTAACGTCATATGTCATACATTTAAAATGTCGGACAATTTATGAATAGCAAATAATCAAGTGGTCTGCACTATGGAGTGGTAGTGAATATCAAATAACAAGGGCTGGTATGCTTTAGAAAACGTTTTCTCTAACGTGTGAAACGCAATACAAAATTTAAATCTACATGAAGTGTCAGAAAAAAATCAATTGCAACACCAAAGAGTCATGTTCTTGTGACGAGTATAGTCCGCCATCAACAATGTGCTTTAAAGCGAGCACATACGATCGTATTACTAAGTTTTTCAAAACAGATGAAACGTTTATGAATTAAAAACTATAATTAAAGTTCAGAAGAAGAAGTACCAGAAAATAAACAAAGAGTTTTATTCAATTACAAATAATTGTATATCGTACAGTTGAACACTCCTTCATGTAAACAAGAGATATACACTGTTGCGAAATCCTCATTAGTGTGTGAAGATTGGTTCATACGACACATAGCAGAACTTTGGTTCTGATCGATAGCTTGATATTCGAACGTAGGATACGAACATACGATTCATCATGCGTGAATTCCGGTACTCAACGTGCTTTTACGTCGTTACCCCAATGATTCGCCTCGCCAAAGTGTTTGCACCGTTTGATAAGATTTGTTTAACATTCGTTTTACATTTTTTATGAATGTGAAAAATAAGACCGTGGTATTGCAAAATCGTCTACGGGACATGTGAACATACATTACTTCTGCGGCAAAATTGGGTTTAATTTTGTTGTGAGAAGTCATGTTTCGACATACCAAAATATGCTGTTTAATAGACACGTAGAAAACACCTTTCAGACCTTCATCAAGTGACACATATGTCATATTTTACATTTCATAACCGAAGTGCGTTTTAAATAACATTAAGGTGAATATTTATATTCATAAGTGTTGAACGCCACAACCGCATACACTTGTTCTTAATTCCTGGAAGATTATTTTTTAACAAATGCAATACAAAGTGCAATGTCAAGACCATATCTATTTGTATCTATATTCGATGTATTACCCCCTTTACATAGATTTTCAGAACACATTTTATATTAACATAACTTGTTGCTCGAATTGTACATATATATTTATTATATACTTTCCGGTGGTTTATAGAGAAATATCAGTGAAATAAAACTGGTATTTCAATGTTTCAAACAGTGAAAAATAACAGTGAAATATATCGATATTAACAGTGAAATGACGTCATTTTTTCGACGAAATGACGTCATTATTCCTGCGAAATTCTCCAGTTAAACTCGTTTACATTGTACAGTAAATAATCGTTGAAAAAAGCATAAAATAAAAAGAACATTTGTTGGATTCGGTGGAATACCGATTTTAATAAACTCGTGATCATAGAAACAATATATTTTCACTCGTGGCTGCGCCACTCGTGAAAATATTATTTTCTATCATCACTCGTGAAATAAAATAAAAATATATTCCACCGAATCAAACAAATATCCTCTATATAACTAGCGTTTCAAGTGAAAGAACGAATCAATAAATTGTGACTGTAACTTCAAATTGTACATAACATATGTGTATTTCACTCTACACACATGTTAACATTGAACGATAATACCAGTATGTATTAAAACGATACTGTTGAATATGCATTTAAGTCACGAACAAGCGTCGTTTACCTATTTCCAACCGATAATATGGATAACATTTTCCCAGTGTCATGTACTGGTCAATTGCGTATGAGCGTATTAAAGCATGCGATTTTCAAGACGTTTCCATTTTGACACTACAGCACTGACATTAAAGTCGAAAGTCACGAAGGAATATGATGCTTTTATAACGCAAGTAGCGTTTCGACGATTATAATAGTGTACACATAAAAACATTTATTACTTTAAAACTTGCAGAGCCGACATATTTTAAATATTTATAAAATAACATAAAATAAAAAACCTTAATTCATAACTATTTATATTTATTCGTTTGAGTCCGTCATAGTCATAAAAAAGAAATAACAACTTCTTATTGATTTTATTACACAATTATGGATCTGATTATTTAAAAAAAAATCATAATATAGAATATATATAATATTCCGCGCTATAGCTCAGAAAACGTGTTTTTTTTCTAGAACATGGCGTGTCTGTTAAAGCCACACACCTTATTTGGCATATTAAATTCAAGTATAAATAAGAAACATATTTTATCTATGCCAATTAGAATATATCTGGTGGTAAAAAGGTAGAAATCCGTCTTTTTGCACTTTAAAACTTAAAAATAATCGCGTTTGTCGAAATGGACGTGTACTCCTAGAAATCCTACTTTAGGTTTTAAAAGCGGTACCGTTTGAAAAATAATAAATTACTTGCTAACTAGGCTATAGATTTAATTGTATCTATGCAAATTATAATATATCTGGTGGTTACAAGGTAAAAAACGTCTTTTTTGCGCTTTAAAACTTAAAAATAATCGCGTTTGTCGAAATGGATTTATACGTATAGAAATCCTACTTTTGGTTTTAAAAGCACGGTACGTTTGAAAAATAATAAAATACTTGCTAACTAGGCTAAAGATTTAATGACAATTTTGCACTTTTTCAAATTGCATCTATATGTATTGATTAACATGTATTTCATTTCAAGGTGTGTGGCTTTAATCTGTTCCGGTTTATTATTATTATAATTATTATAATTATTATTATAATTATTATGATAATTATTATTATTATTACTATTATTATTATTATTATTATTATTATTATTATTATTATTATTATTATTTTTATTATTATTATTATTATTATTATTATTATTATTATTATTATTATTATTATTATTATTATTATTATTATTATTAGTAGTAGTAGTAGTAGTAGTAGTAGTAGTAGTAGTAGTAGTAGTAGTAGTAGTAGTAGTAGTAGTAGTAGTAGTAGTAGTAGTAGAAGTAGTAATAGTAGAAGTAGTAGTAGCTGCAGCAGCAGCAGCAGTAGCAGTAGCAGTAGTAGTAGTAGTAGTTGTAGTAGCAGTAGTAGCAGTAGTAGCAGTAGTAGCAGTAGTAGCAGTAGCAGTAAGAGTAGTATATGAATATCGCGAGTACGAAATAAATAAGGATATATGCTTTATCGGACAGGTTTAAGTAGGGTAGGTCGTGAAATCTATTAGGTGTTATAAAACGCGGTGATAGCACGCGATTTTCTTATATAAGGTGCGGTGTCAGATATCAAGATCGTGGGTGCATATGATATTAAAGATATATAAATAGATTAAAACTGACATGGTTGAAGTGCATTGGAATGCAAACAAAAACGCATTTGTGTTTACAAATTTGGAACTAACTTACCGAGGTAAATAAATGGAGTAAGTTATTAGATTTGATATATTTATGTAATGGCATGATAAAAAATAGTTATATAAGTTTAACTTGAACTGAGGTTATATAATAGTTAATTATCTGATCATGTTATGGCGACTGAATTGTATCTGGTATCCAATATAGGCCTATATTGTTAATTCACGGAAAACAAAACACCAACGACATGTTTTAACTTCTCACAAGTTATATCATGCGTTTTGTCTGTTAAAATATTAACATCGTCTAGTAAAAAAAGGTTCTTCTTTTAACTATGTTGTTCTTTTATACATTTTAACGCTGGGGGATGCATACGTATCACATGCATATAGTTTTAGTGAACACTAGGGAAAAGGTTTCACGTGTTTATAATTCAATGCATAATTTGCTGTCAATTAATTATGTTTGAATCATATTGTATATGCATAAATCCATGCTGCCAATATCTAAGTTCTACTCCTCGGTGTAAGCAGCGATACAGACTTCGGAGTAAACAGTAAACATGTACTGTCATATTGTCATATAGAACATTTATATATGTGGTTCAAACTATTTGAAATGACGAATTGTGGCTTGCTTAAGAATATGATAAACAATTTTAATATAAACGACTTAGTCTGTACATGTATGAAGTACGATTTGAAAATTATCCTGGAAAATTATGAAAAATGATTCTTTTATTAAAACCCGAAATTATATTGTCATGGCATACTTTTGTTTTTTTAAGAACCATCGGATCATGGACACATTTATTACAACTGCGTAATACCAATCTCGGGAATCTTTTAAACAATCATTAACTGTCAAACATAACAAAATGGCTGACAAAACAACAAAACGTTTTTAAAAAAATCCAACGGAACGTTATTAAAACATGTCTGATGACATGGCGAAAAAAATCAACATTAATCAAAAGAGTTAAAAGGTTCAAACTGTTTTACAACACAGCCAAATGTTTCAAAATGGCTTACGGAATAGCGAACACAATTTTTACAGTGACACACTCACGGTATTAAATAGATATATGTTTGTAAAAGGATTATGAATGCAAAGTCTCCTCAATGTATATATTATCACTGTTCAATGATAAGTGTTTGTTTTGATGAACAGTTCTAATACACAACTGTTTGGTTTCCCATGCTGACATTTCCTCGGTCTAATATTCGAATATTGATTGCGCATTACCTTATAGGGTGAGCGTGAATACATGTGTAAACAAGGAACGCCAAAATTGAACTCAAAAAGTGATACATTTTATTTTAATAATNCGTGCGTGCGTGCGTGCGTGCGTGCGTGCGTGCGTGCGTGCGTGCGTGTGTTTGTGTGTTTGTGTGTTTGTGTGTTCATATGTATGATTTGTAAAATATCAGATCCAATATTTAATCGAAATGCAATATAGTTTTACTTTCTATCTGCATTAAATATGTATTGTGTGTACACTGTTTGTAGTTTTTTTGATATCTTTTTTAATAAAATTTGAGAACTTAAAACATAATCCAACCGATTTACTTCAGACGTTCGGAAAACATTTGAAATGCGTGGCTACACATTTCTTTTTTCTGGTTAATTACATATGGCTACAAATTTCTTTCTTCTTGTTAATTAAGGATGGCTATACAATTATGTCTTCTGGTAAATTAGGTAAAATGTCAATCAGTGTGATGACTGTTTTCGTAAAAGGACACATGTGTTTATTTTTCAGCCTGAGATGCTTCTATCAGTGAGACAAGACCATTTGAATGCCATTTGAATCATGTCTCTTCTAGAACTTTAATATATGAAACTATCTGATAGCAGACAAAATTGAACAATAATGACAATAATAATGGCCTCACGTTTGGCACTGATTGTGTTCCTGAACTGCGCTAATGGCCTCCCGACGAACACATATAGAACAGACAGAGGGTTGATATGCTACCTATGCCCACCAGGAAAGTTCTTTGTAAGAGACTGTTCGCTGGACTATGAAAACGCGGTTTGCAGCCCTTGTTCAAATGGACATTACATAGCAATCTTCAATCTAGCCGATAAATGCCAACCGTGCTCGCGAGTTTGTCCAAACACAAACTACGAATCACCAGACGATCAACCGGAAATTCTCACGGCCAGCTGCACGAGTATTTCGGATATTGAATGCACATGTAAGACTGGATTCTGGCGGGAAAGTGGATTCCATGGCATGTGTCGAAGAGCAAATGTGTGCATGGAGGGATTTGGCGTGATAGCACAAGGTAACTGCATCTAAATTTAATTGGTTTTTTGGTTTCAATTTGGAATGAACAATAATAAACAGAATAAAACTAAGATATATATTATTAAATGTATCTTGCTTACAGTTCTATTCTACTCGTAGCTAGTCATGCTGTAAGAAATGTTCAATATTTCGCCAAACCAAACGAGATAAATGTGAATACGAGTCTATTGACGAACCTCGAATGCTTACAAAAATAATTCATTAAAACGACACTGTACGGAAATAAATAAATTTGAAGTTTGATATGTTAAAAAAGCAGAATTATTCTTATGCTTTTAAAACAAATGTTCAAGATAACTCATTAAATGACAAAGTCACAATCGAACATGCCAAGTTTAAGGACCGTCTAGCTTATGCCATACCGTATAAGAACAAATGTGCGTACAACAGCATATAGTTAATTTGACAGTGGCAGTAAACTGGTTATAGTGGTTTCATATTTATAATATGTATAACTGTATCCCTTTGGTTTAATTAACAATATTTACCAACAGTTGTAAAATACGACTGTCGTCATGAATTTATGACTGTGGGTATCCGAATATGAATTTCAATTTTCAACTTTGAATTGCTTATGTAATGGAAAAAATACTATCGAAATACAATTTTGTGAAGTAGTTGAAAATATATTTCATAAGCCGAACATGTTTTCTTTTTCTTTTTTATTAAGTGTAGCTAAGATAAAAAACAAAATTTACAAATTATAAACGCGGTTATGTTTATTATCAGTCACTGGCTACTCTGACACCGTCTGCGAGGCATGCGAACCGGGTCAGACATTCTCCAGTACGAAGTCTGCAACGGATACGTGTCTGCGTTGTTCGAAATGCTACGGTCATACGTACGTCCGAAATGAATGTAGAACGGACAGAGACACTGAATGTATTCCTCTCTCAACAACAGGTTTGATTTGATATATGCGTTAACTTAATTATTTTATGAAACATAGCTTGTGCTTTATATTCAAATGACACATTTCCAGCGAAAGGCCAGTCATGTTAGGTCATAACCCTTTTATTTTAAGGTCAAATATTGTTAATATTAAAAGTGTAATAAAAGGGCACTAACCCATTGCAAATTCAACAAACAAACAGAAAAAAGAGCATGTTCGTTTGATAGTGTACTCTAATGTAGCATACAGATTTGTGGCGTGTTCTGAGAAAACTGGGCAAAATCTTGTGCGTAAAGTGTCATCCCAGATTAGCCTGTGCAGTCCGCACAGGCTAATCTGGGACGACACTTTCCGCCTAAACTGGATTTTTGCCAAGAAGAGACATCATTTAAACAAAAAAATCCAAAAAAGCGGAAATTGTCGTCCCTGATTAGCCTGTGCGGACTGCACAGGCTAATCTGGGATGACAATTTACGCACAAGCATTTTGCCCAGTTTTCTCAGAACATACTATTGATTTGTTCAGGAGGTCCTTTTTAAGAACGAAACTTAATTTGTATCAATAATAATAAAGAGACGATAATCCCATATTAACAATCAACTAGACCGTCGAGTTTGGCTCTTTTTGATAGTTTGAGATTTGTTGCAATTCTACTTTCTCTTGATACTTACTCGTTTACAATTACCTAGAGAAAATAACGTAGGTTATAAACTTGACAGTATGTGCACACGTTTAACAGTACGGCAAAATGTTATCTCTTAGATATTACACAAATAATATTGTTTAAATGGTATATGAACATTTGAATTTGGTATACGTGTTTTGTATAAATATCACAAAAGGTTTAACTTACATTCGGTATTGAAGTAGATCGGTGTGGTGACTATGGATATTTATGTTGCGTATTGTAAACTAAAGTCTGCTTCTTACATTTAAATTGCAAATGCAGACAAGTAAATATTTGTTCATGATTTGGTCATGTAAGAAAGTTTTTCTTCTTCAACAGTTTATCATACTCAGTGATTTTTATGTGCTTTACAGACCCGAGGCAATGCGGAAATCAAGACTGTCTGAAATTAAAAGAAGCATCAATTGTGTTCAATAACTCACCACACGATAGTCCCGCTAGGGATTATCACTTCGACACCGAACTTTGCTTTTCTGACACAGACCTTGATATATGCATTCTTAAAATTATTGACGTTGATGGGCTTATGCCAGGCAAGCTTACACTCAGGAGAGAATCGCTAATGGAAGTCAATATAGACTCTGTATCGTTAATTGGATATGGTCACCAAGATAATCCAAATAAACATTTTGAATATAAATGTCCTATTGTAAGTTGCGAGTCTCCAGCAGTCCATGAAGCACTGTACTTTTTCCGTCAAAACGCTGAATTATTTAAGAAAGGCTTGCTGGTACAATATCCTACTTTGGTGGTGGAACAGGGTTACCAAGGATTCGATGCTCCACACAACATGCTTGTGCATTGTTACATGGAGAATGGTGCTTCAGGAGCACCAATGCTTGCTTGTGTTGATCCATCAGCAGGGATCGTCGAAGTGGTTGGGGTGCTCACGCATGGAATTCCGGAATTTTACTTTTGTTTGGACGAACAAACGAAGCATCGATTTCCTAACAAGTATAGATTTGAAGCAGGGACTAGGGTGTCATCTTTATATGAACACATGGTAAACCAACAAAATAGCAGACTTAATGGAATTCTAGAGAACCTGTTTGTTTTATAAGTGTAAGTGTCTGAATACAGTTATGCGAACACATGTTGTTGTTTTTCACTAAAATCCTCAAAATATGTTATTTTAACATTAGTGTGTGTCTGTTTATTGTTAGGCGAAAAGCTCATTGCTTGTTTCCATTAACATCCCTTATACTCAGGTATGTATGTCTGCTATCCAGTTATTTCTCGCTGAAGAAATGATATGAAATGAAAGAATTATTCCTTATCTTTAACTCGCAGTATAGTATTGAGATTGTTTTGTTAAGTATAAGTTAAGGTAAGAACAAATGATCAATTGAAGCAAACCTTATCGAAAACTCAATTGGTAACACAAAAAACAAAGGTTAATGGTCTGCACAACAAAAGATCCGGTAATGAAAAATTAGTGTTTTACCTCTTATATTTAACATTTCCGAAGAAAGAATGTGGAAAAATTTATATTGATAAATTTAGGTCATTGTTCGATTTCAGCGAAATATATATTTGTTAATGTGTTATGAGTAATTACACAAGTTTGATCATAAACACATGTAGCATGTTGTTAGCTCTAGGTGTGTTTCTACATTTAAAGAGACAGTTTGGGGCTGAAGTAAACAGCACGTTTCTCCACAAATAGTTTTAATATTTTGAATTGCATTCATCAAAATATTTTTTAATAAAGCAATTTTGTAAGAAAAATAGTCACAAGTCGTTTTTATCAGTTCGGCCTGTTTGTATAAAAAAGTTAATGGTCTGTGTACCATATACATTATTTGTTCTCGAACTCATTTCAATCAAAAGCTGCAATTTGCACAATGCTATACGCGATAATTATAATCCGTATGATTTGGATAAAGTGATCGCACTGGACATTATACAGTTTTAAATCAATTAACAATTAAATTCGGTTATTCTGATTAACGATTAAATGTTGACTCTATGTTTCAATGTGGTTCATAACCAAGGTCATGTATCCATTCAACCGTACAGAAACACAACAAACTCCATAACGCATTTAACAGACACATGTTATTGACACTGTTACGCGAGGCCGACTTCCTGAGACCGCCACCGAGCGATGTGTGCGCGACCTCAAAACACGATGTGCCTTCCGAAGCCCTCGCAAGGCTAACTATTTAATTAAGTACAATATAATAAATAATTGTACTCATACTGCCTGCCTTGTGATTAGAACTAAAAATAATCGAGTCGCTACGGATATTTACAACGCGACGAACAGGGGACCGATGCATTCAACGAAGCTTCCACTATCAATTACTCTCAACTTCAATGAAGCTATGACCTATCACCAAGCCCTCGGTGAAGATACAGGCTTTCGCCTCGGTGAAACTACAGGCTTCCGCCTCGGTGAAGCTGTCGCCGGGTGGTGAAAAGTGCGCGGCCAGTCCGAGACTCGAACCCGGGACACATCGCTTACAGGGCGAATGCTCCCCGACTGAGCTAACCGGGCCGCCACACATCTTTTTACCAATCCCGCTTACGTTCGGTACCGTGACAAAGCTACAGCTCGAACGACTTCCAATGTCTTCCAGCTTCAATGAACAACTAGCTCTTCGTCACCCCAAGGCCTTAGGTGAAGCTTCCGCCACTGCTTGGCTGAAGACC
Organism: Dreissena rostriformis; assembly: GCA_007657795.1. Taxonomy (NCBI): domain Eukaryota; kingdom Metazoa; phylum Mollusca; class Bivalvia; order Myida; family Dreissenidae; genus Dreissena; species Dreissena rostriformis. Next base: position 13,775 of record VMBQ01001828.1, on the reverse strand, counting down.
CTCTTACCATACAACAGGAACTCTGAAGCCCGGGCAGCACCGTTCGAAGTCAACGTAATTACCGAAATGCTTCAGAGTAGACCTGTACCTTTTCTTCAGATGTTGTCCCGCTCGCATCCACAGGAGAGCTGACTAACTTGCCGATTAGCAAGACGTAATATGCGGGCGAACCGAGCGCCACGTACCCAACGGAAAGGCACGATCCGGAAACTACCGACGATTCCGAATTCCCCCCGCACTCTACGTAGATTACCGATCAGCATATCTTATCTCCTTCACTGTCACAGAAACGAGCCGTATATATATATATAAATGTAGAATTTTGTTAAAACATTCCCAAAATATGAAATATTCTTATAATGCATAATAAATAACTTTTAACCAGCCAATTAACTTACTTTATGAATTATAAGTTAAAATTTCATATTGTTTCGTGGCAAATGTAAATCTAAGGAAAGTAATTATACTGTAGCAGTGAAGAAACGCAAAGCATCTATTTCGACTACGAATATCATTTCGTCATAACACAAATACTTCTTACAAATCTTAATAAATGAAATGCAATCTTTATTGGACATGGAATATAAAGAATTGCTTAAGATTGTAAAGTAAAATTAAAGGTGTCATAAGTTATAACAGGAAACGGACCATCTAATACGATACTGGAATTGACTTTTCCGAATAATTCTTGAATATGTTGTATCTGTTTTATGCAGATACATGTATAAACCAAACATGTAATTTTGGTTCAAACAGTAAGATTTGAGCACCATTGTAGTAATAATTGAGATCTGATACAAACAAGTCACTGTTAAATAGCGTACAAATCCTTACTTTGCTGCCTATCAAAATATGTAAATTTGTAAATATTTTTCTAAATGCAAGATCTGCAAATAAATGCTTTGGACCACTCGAGGTCAATATCAAGCAACCAAATTATTTTCCAATGGAAATTAAGTTGTTCAATATCTGAGGAGTTACACAAGTAAATGCTGCTTTGTATTGAGCTTTTGTGTTTTAAAATGGGTGTATTAAAGGTTTGTATTGCCACCTTATTCATTCAATTTATGTGTAATATTTACATATTAACGTCTCTTTGGTTAGACATTCGTGATAAACCTTATTGAAATAATAAAACACTATTTTAATGATTATTTGTTTTTATTCAATCATGAACTGTTGGTTGTCATATTTTCATTTTTGCTTTCAGTTTGATGGATACATCAGTATCTGTAATACCGTATGGCAATGTGGACGACATACCAATGCCTTAGAAGGGACATGTGTATGGCATCACCAACCTATTCTTCTCACTCATGTAAAGAGATTGTGAAACCCACATTCATAATTTGATTGTCTCACGTCTATATTTAGATTTCTATATTATTAATTTTAACAGGATGGTCTAAAAGGTAACAAACTATCGATGCTGTGTAGTCATTTAATATCGTTTTGTCATATAATAGGCTAACATGTGGTCTTTCAACATCCTTTTTTCCATGTGTTATGCTAGCATAGCTTAGCATTCGATTAACACAGGTATTTTCCTTAAAAAAAAAAAAGAAAACTACATGTAATTGATTACTCGCATGTTTATACGTTTATGTGTGTTTTGTTGTTGTTGTTTTGGTTATGTATGTATTTAATTATTTTTTATTTTGGGGAAGATGCTGACTTAAGAAATATTTAAAACAAAATAGAAACATGATTAAACTTCTAATCTTGTTTATCATATGTTATTAAATGATTAAAATAACACAAAAATGCTTAAACCAAAGGCATTTGTATTTAGTTGGGCAGTAATATATATAGATATTTATTTATTTATTTATTTATTTATTTATTTATTTATTTATTTATTTATTTATTTATTTATTTATTTACTTTTTAAAGCTATATGTGGATCTGGAACAAACATATACATGTACATTATATGCGTCTGATGTATACAGCAACAATTCTTCTAATTTGAAACCGTAAACACTGTTAGAGACAATATGGATTTAAAATAAGGAGCTTATTATACAAAACCATTATTGACTACCAATATGTTCATTAAATCATAACAACATTTTAAACATAACATTGGTCATACCAAACATGATTAAACTAACGCAGTTTATAACTACACAAAATGAAAGAGAAATTTTCAAGTTAGCAAAGTTCATTACAGAAGCACTAAACATTCGCCAACTTGATACTCATATCATTGTATAATTGTGTTATATGTATAACTTGTATATGTGTAACTTATACCCATTTTATAATTGTGTTATATGTGTAACTTGTATATGTATAACTTTAAACTAAATAGATTGTGACATTATGTGAATTGCTGTATTTAACCATGTCTGAGCTAGTATTTGCCTATATAGTTGCTGCATACACTATCAGCATATATATAATTAGATAGTGTGTGTTACAAACATGTTAACTGATTCGGATTCAAATTGTATTATTTTGTGTTCTTAAAAATTATTGTGTTATTCTATCGATTACAACGACATACAAAAACGGTTCCATATATAGCTTGAGACGCTTTTTACATGTGAGATAATATGAGTTTGTTTAAATACCTGTAAAGTTCATCCATTACTGGATTAGAAAAGTTTCTGCAAAAACGACTTACTATATTCATGTATTCATGTTTTTTGTATAGTCATTTTGTTTAACACTAGAAACTGTAAAGTTTATGTGTAATAAAATTATGTTCTGTTCTGTTCTGCTCTGTTTACATTTAATGAGCATGGCGTCTGCTTCAGCAGTTTCCTTTGTTGAAATAAAAAAAATGCCTTTTCTAGCGGTAGTTTGCCGCAATCACTTAAAACAAATAATATTACATCAATAATTAGTTACTTTCTCAAGATACATTCGGACACTGAATACTAGATCCCATAAGAGTTGTCTCTACTGTTAATCTTGTGTTTATATGATTATGCTTCATAGTTTGTTGTACGATTGTAGCTTGGGTATGAATGAATAAACATGTAGCCACATACGCCTTACGTTATATTTATAACACCGGCTAGACGACAACACATACGAGCTGTTAACAAACGGACACGTCAGAGTATATATACCTTTTGACCTGGAAATTAGGTCAAGCTTGTAGACAAAGGAATTTGTTTGCGAACAGTTAGCCTATCATTAAATGAATACAATGCATGTAATCCAATATGCCTTATCTGCATTCATAAACTTTCACGTGTTCACAGGGCCTTTGATGCAATGTCACTCGACGTCTTTAAGGACGTTGGGCGGAATCGCTAGCAAGAGATTTCGGAGGCGAACTTTCAGTGAAAATTGGCAGCTAGTGCTCAATTCAGCCTGGCGCCCAAAAACAACAACACTCAATAACCTAAAATCCAATTTAAAACTCAAAATAGAAGATATATTTAGGTTCGTTTAAGATTAAATTGTAACGTTATTCCGCAACGTTTCGGGAACGATAAGCGAACCATACATTTAAACGTTAGGAGAACGTTGCAGTGCAACGTTTTGGCTAACGTGAGGGTAACGTTCTAAGAACGTTTTTGTTCTAGCTGGGTATTCTCTATCCAACCTCACCTTGTTGTTGAATAAACCTGTCGCGTGCTACTTTTAGATCATGTGTGGGTTTTTCCACAATAAAAAAGATGCAAAAGTATAAAAGTATGTGAAATATATTATTTTTTATTTTCAACTTATCGAAGAAACTCGAAAGGGTGTATTAGTGGCCATAAATTGAACGGAAAAAGAAACAAAGGGAACATATTTGATATATAAGTAAGTAACGTATTATACTATCAATGTTAATACAATAATACTTATTAATACTGCAATTGTACAGAAAGAACGATGTTATATCTTGTTTATTTTCGTTGTTGTTATGCTTGAAGACAATCATATAATACAGTGTTGCTATTAAATTATACAGTTTGTTACAAGTATGGTTAGGTTTATTGTTTTTAAAGACCTATATTACAATTCATGTACATTCATTGATTTGGGTAGGGCATTGTAGAGTGGTCCTACAAAAATGCGTATATTCTAAATTAAGGTCATGTTCTAAATTGTCTCATTATTCAGTTGAATGATTAAGTGATTTATTATGTCCATGCATACATTTAAAACATTCGTTGATTCCGATTTAAGAGTTAATTCATAGAGCTAGCTATGGCAAAGGTATACCGTACACGCGAACTAGCGACGGATCCAGACATTAATGCCCTGGAGGGCAAACGTTTGTTTGGGGTGGGGCTAAAGGCACAGGTTGGTTTGGGTTGAGGTTGGGGCACAGATTGGTTTGGGTTGGGGGCGGGGCGGCGGTTGGTTTGGTAATACTCAATGAACGGTAAGCTTAGCTTTTTGTTCGTTCGTCCTTTTGTTCGTTTTTCCTTCGTTCCTTCCTTCATTTATTAATTTGTTCGTTTATAATTTCTTTCATTCATTCGTTTCTTGATTCATGTATTCATCCATGCAGTTATCCTTGTAATAATTCATTAATTCAGTCATTCATTCATTCCTTCATCAGTTTGATCAGCACATGTATGGAACGTGTACAGGAAAAATTCGTGAATCGTTACCATTTTTCAAGGATTTGCTTAGGCAACGCTGACCAACCTTTATACAAAACGCACAAATCCCAAGCTCCGCCTAACAATCTCGAAACCAATCTAAAATGTTCACAATAGGGGATGCTGAAAAAATAAATAAACAGACCAACGCAGTTAAGTATTTCCATTTTCGAATGTTCTACTTGTTTATAATTATTTCTGGATTTTGTATATACATCGTAACCACGATCGTAAAGTTTAAAAGTTGATTAATTTTTAATATTCATATTTTATGATATGATACCAATATAAACCATTTTTTGATAAAGAAAAAATGCAGGAATGCAGAGTTGGGAAAAACAATTCGTCAAAAATAGATTTATCTATGTTGAAACGAGAGCTATATTAACTGTTAATGCTTAGTTTTGTATAATTCCATGTTCAGTAATTAATGTTTTGCGATCCTTACAATATATACGTATTAAAAATAGTTTTTCTGAAACTGTAAAAACGAAGCGACTTGAACTGATGAGTGTACATAGGCCAAATAGTTTAATTGTTATGGTTTGATTTATATTTGAGTTTTCGATACACAATTTGTTTATAACCATCTGCATCATCAGGTACTTATCATTTTTCAAAACAAGACCAATAGAAAGTTACGATGTTTTTACTAAAAAACACAGTAAATTTTCATCAACTTGCACCAATACGTTTTAAACCCATTCGTGTTAAACCCTCACAAAACGGTAGGTACATGTAACTTACAAATAATGTGTCATCCCACATATACACGTGTAAATATGTGTGGAGCTAGATATTTTGTTCATATGCTAATGGGTTCATTTCACCATCCCAAAGGTTCATTTCACCATCCCAACTTCCGACAACACCAATGACGCCACAAGAGACAACAACAGTGACTTCACAAGTGGCCCCAATGGATGGCCATGATGCATTGATGATCGGACTTGGTGTGTCGGTGCCTCTTGCTGCTGTCTTTGGGATATTCGCTTTAGGCTGGTATTGCAGACGACAGCAGATGATCTTGCTCTTCGTTATGTGCTGGTATTGCATAAGTCAAAGGAACTTGTATGAAGACGTAGAAAATCGTAAGTAGAGGTGATCTTGACTTAACATTTCTAGATACATTTACGTGTATGGTAAACTATCTAATTAAATGACAAGCAAACATCGCCTTTACCTACTCAATATTGGACTCCTCTGATATCCCATCAAATCAAAAGTCACAAGCCATATATTATAGATAATTAGATGCAGTCAGACACAATTCTCTTTTTTGAGTCGAACAAAGCATATTTATATATTTTGGCCGATACTGGCTTGTACAAACTAAATCATTTAATATAACTAACCGTTGTTACTGTAAACGTGTAAACACAATTGCGACCCAGATCATTCAGTGTTTATATAAGCATTACAATCCTCGACTGGTTAATAATTGTGACTACAATACTTGAAAAGCAACTAAAAATTCAATCATATTTAAAATATAGTTCTTTTGTAAAAATTCACATGTAGAGGATCATTTTTGGATAAATGTAAAATGTCGGCCATTATTGTTAACGGAATTAAAGTATTATGAAATGATAGTGTCGAATTACATTAATATTCTTTTTAGCGGACCTCGGAGCCGGTAGTGAAAATCACAGTACCACGTTTCGTAAGTAAATTTGTAGTACAAATATTTGACAAACATTTTGTACATTCACTCGTTTTGTTAATATGTACATGTAATGTAACGTAGCATATGCAAATTGTTTATTCTTATAACATAAATATTATGTTATACAATGGTAATTAATGATAAATCTTATATTATAATAATAAGGGTTCTAAAAAGAAAATATTTGAATGTTAGGAACAATAATAACATAAATGAAGTTTGGAAATTTAATAGCAAATCTTAATGATATATTGGCCATGATTATAGGGTTTGATTCTCTTGCAAGTAGAAACACGACATACCTTACATTCAATGTACTAAATCAACAATTTGAAAGGTGAAAGATACGATATTCTAAATGAAGGAATGTGTTCTTAGATACTGTACTATCCCAGTTGATAAAATGGTCAGAGGTATTGACACGGGAATTCTAATCATACTAAGTATTTCATATTTCCATTGAGATATGCCGGTCAAGGGGATTACGTTGTCGCTAAACATACAGAGTGCTGCAAAGGGAATCATAATCTTATTAAATTAAGAGGATTATTCGATAACTGGGTAAATACATGAATGGTTTGGTTACTATATTCATTAGACCAATTAGAAATCAACAAATAGTCAGTAAAATGCTTTGACCAATCAAATGTGTTATGATGAATAGTATTATTTTATGTTTATGTGAACTTTGGGTGGAGAAGAGTCCACCTTTAGCCAGCGAAGAGACAGGTCATGCTTTCGTGTCGCGGCGGCCATGTTGGCCAGCCTGCGCTGTTAGATTGTATTTCATGAACATTAACAAGCGTTGTGTTAGAAAATATTCAACAGAAATAAATCGAGATGAAAACTCTTATGAACTGGTGTTTGTTCCTGTGGTTCCCAACGAACAATATTATTAATTACGTCACAGTAATACGTGTTTGCATATTGTGTTATATTTAGCATTTATGTGAAAAAATAATTATTCTGGACCGGTCGTTTATTATTTTTTTTATAAAATATATTTTCAACATATAATTTTGCGTAGTATTTTTTCTAAAATATTTTTGATCGAATATCGCTCTATTACCCTATAGAAATGTTTTAAAGCAGCTTATATACTTAATATTTATATAAAATAATCATCGGTGTTCTATTTGTAAAATCAGTGTTTTCAACCGCAGTGTTTGTTCAACAAATTTGTCTATTCAGTTCCACTTCGTATGTCGATCTTAATCATATCTTCCCAGCAAAAGAATTCAAGATGTACTTTCGCCAGTTGAAAATAGGTACATTCCGTTTCAGTAACTGTTCAGAAAAGTATTTTATTTTGTATTTATTGTATAATATTAATGTTTATTATGTCGTTGAAACCCTCTTTAAAGTGTGACTGTTTTGTTGCGTACACTTATATAACAGATTGTTTAACTTCTTAACAAGTATTATGCGGATATGGTGCAGTTGCAAAAAAAAGCGTTTCTATCCATACACCACATATGGGGAATTAGACGGTTTCTCTTTTTTTTTGTGAATTTGTGCATTACTGTTTTATAAATTTGCTTACATGTCTATTCTATTCTAAATTATTTATGTAGATGAATAGACCATTCAACGAATTGAAACTGAACACCGTGGCAACGTTCGGGAGTAGTGTTCAACATTCTTTTTCCATTCACATGTTTTCTGATGCAACAAGACTGAATTCGTCGGCCAATGTGTTATCTAATAACAACGAATGTATTCCAAACAGCATTGTGTACACTGTATCCATAATGATTTGATATATTAAAGCACTTGCAGTATGGTTTATTTGATTTAAAAAAATGATATCACTGCCTTAGTTAACATAAATATACTCGTTCACCTGCTGTTTACACGAACACAAATGTTACAGCAACTAAAATAACATAACTAATGCAAACAGGGACCTTAACAGAGTTAATCGAAAGCATGTGTCATTCGTGTAGGTAGAAGGCCATACATGTTTCAAAATTTGCAATCGACAGCTTCAGTTTAATTCCTAGATAACTGTCTGAATGTTAGCGTAGAGAATAACATGTTGTCTATTTTGGCAGTGTTCTCATTACGTATATGTCATAAATTTAAAAAATAATAATAACATTTACAGGCATTTGTCTTGTATGTTATACAGCTGCTAGACTGATCTCAAAGACGTGGCTTGATTTCAAATGTTTAGTTTAAACATATTTATTTCTTTTGGCAAACACTTNTAACCTTCATATTTGGTATGCATGTATAGATGAGCAGTCTGCACCCGCTAGGCGGTGCTCTTGTTGTATTATGTGGTCACTATGTAATAACCTCATCCATGTGACATTCTCACTAAAACATGTTGTATTTCATTCCTTTTTAAATGGATATTTCTTCGAAATGATTAATGTTTTGTATTTAATTGAAACGCATGCTGTTATTTGCATATGTATGTTTATGAGGATGAGCTGTATATATGCTCAAGTCGAAATAAACTTTTCTGTATTCTGTATTCATTTTATTTATAAGTAATCTATCTTCAAATATTTACAAGTTAAGTCTCTCTTATGCATGTTTTTGTAAATGTTACTTTTAATAATATATTGCCCAAACATTTACAGCTGTTCTAAACTAGTTCTACAAATGTGTTCCTAACTTGCTTAACAATGGTGTGATGTTTCCTCCTTTCAGCTGATTTCCTCCCTTTGAATGTCAAAATAATATTACAAATAGTTATTATCTTGGCTGGATCTATATAAAAATGAAGAGTTTAACCCTTTAAGGGGGAGAAGGGCATTTTCTTCCCCTGAGGTGATTCTTAAATCACACCCCTGCTTTATCTTTTGAAGCCCNACATTGGTCATGACCGGCAGATGACCCCTATTGATTTTCAGGTCACTAGTTTACAAAGACAATAAGCCTAGAATAATGTCATACTTGTTGCAATTATTAAACTACGTTTTTATATTATGTGGTCACTATGTATTAACCTCATCCATGTGACATTCTCACTAAAACATGTTGTATTTCATTCCTTTTTAAATGGATCTTTCTTCGAAATGATGTTTGTTTTGTATTTAATTAAAACGCATGCTGTTATTTGCATATGTATGTTTATGACGATGAGCTGTATATATGCTCAAGTCGAAATAAACTTTTCTGTATTCTGTATTCGTTTTATTTATAAGTTTTCTATCTTTTGTAATAATATATTGCCCAAACATTTACAGCTGTTCTAAACTAGTTCTACAAATGTGTTCCTAACCTGCTTAACAATGGTGTGATGTTTCCTCCTTTCAGCTGATTTCCTCCCTTTGAATGTCAAAATAATATAACAAATAGTTATTATCTTGGCTGGATCTATATAAAATTTGAAGAGTTTAACCATGTAAGGGGGAGAAGGGCATTTTCTTCCCCTGAGGGTATTCTTAAATCACACCCCTGCTTTATCTTTTGAAGCCCAGAGTGTTGGTAAAACTAATAAGAGGGGTGGGGTATTTTCCTACCCAGTCAGAGGTGGTTCCAAAATATCACAACAGAATGTCACTGTGAGATTGTTCTTCAATGTTTCAGGTACTTATTTCAAATCATGCTGGAGGCTGAGTGCCTAGAGTGGGCGATACTCATTGCCATGGTGCTGCGGGACAGCCTTGGCGTGATACGCGCCGTAAACACGGCCAGCATGGTTGACACGCCCCTGGAGGTCGTGGGTCGCATGAGGGAGGGGCTGTCCTACCTAGAGCTCTGGTCCGACACAGAATGGTGAGTGTGGCTAAATTATATTATGGAGAATACTAAGTTAATGATTAATACAGATAAAAGGTGTATTTAGGGTGGCTTAAAGAACTAAGGCCATTAGTATTGGAGATTGGTTCAGGTTTGGTGGTGAGTAACATTAAATAAACTCATCTTTTTTTGATACTAATCTGGTGTTTTATTTATCCCATTCTTTTGGCATTATTCGGTCTTTATTTTTTAAAGAAAAAAAAAGAAAATGGGTGATAAAAATCATAAAATGACAATTTAACAAATATAATAAATTTTTACGCTATTTTGCCTTTGTTTGCTGTTTTCAACAAGTATCTGGATTAAAAGACCTACAAATGCTCTGTAAAAAAGATTGTTTGTATTCTCTTTGCTTCAATTTGCAGCTTTTGTATGTATGTAATAAATAGTAATTATATTGTTATACTTTACAATGCAGCGTTGGCTACAAACCATTCCTACATGCAATCAGGGGCCAGATTCAGATTCTAAATAAGATTGCCGAGGACGCCCCTCCTGCTCTTAAACTGGACACTGACCTTGAAGAAATGACCCCTGGGTCAGTAGAGGAGGGGAACCTGTCTCCCATAGCGATGACAATGAGAGGGGAGCCGGCTGACTCGCCACATGACTCCCCCACAGAAAAAATAGACCCTCCCAAGCAAAATGAATGTACAGTATCATGACACATAACAAACTAATTAAACTGGTTATGAGGAACATGCAGGGTGTTTTTTCAAAGCCGCAGTCTATTCTAGAAATGAAATTTTAGTGTGATGGCACTTGCGGAAATTAGAAAATGGATCTTCACGTCATTTAAATGGCACTTGTCATAAGCCATTTGTAAAATTTGAGTTTGATTTAATATCAAAATGTGAAAAAGTAGCAATTGTGTATTTGTTTTAAAGTGTGCATTTGGTAATACAGGACTGGAAGATAAGTTAAAAAAAGAAAAACAATGTGTACAAGTTCCATTGCGACAGTGGTATTGGTATAAAGCTCTGGGCTTTAGAAACAACAGATGTGTCTTTTTTATCGCAATTCACTTATGAAATATTGATTTAAAGAAAATGAATTTTTCCTACACATATGACTTGTGATAGTTATTTCCATATGAGCTTTGAAATAGAAAGGATGCCCTGTAAATATCATTGTGTTCAGTATTCATACTGTTAACTTATTCAGTATTTAACTTTTGCTGACCCATTTGTGATTGTTGAATATTAAATCTGAGACAGTCAGGGTAATTCAAAATACTTTTTACCCTGCATTATATATTTTAATTTGTGAGACATATACAATAAGCCAGTAACAAGAGTGTAAAAGAAGGAAGTTTGTGTGTCACAAAATATGAGTCTAGTTGAATGGATGTGTAATAATGAAAATGTTGTGAAATATTTTTAGATTGTGAGAAATTATATTTTAGTGTAAACATATTTATTTCTTTTTGGCAAACACAGTGTACATCAAAACATTCACAATACAATCAGTATAAGAAAAGGATTGAAACGAAAGAAAGAAATCTTATATAGTTTCTCTCCTTGCAAGAATAGTTACGCAATAAATGGGTGTATTATAAGACTAGTTTACAATGGATATGCCAGAAATTAGAGCTATACACGATAAATCTCAAAAAGTGTTGAAAGAGACAAATGAGGATGAAGGACTGTTCATGCAAGGGCTTTTACATGAGGTAGCAGCAATTCGTGACTTGGTCAGTATCGGATTGTTGTGAAAAGCGCCTGGATTCTTTAATATATTGTTGGACACGTATAAGTATTTTGGAATTTTCCTTTTCGTCGAGATGCGAACATCCAAAGAGAAGTGTATCGAGTTCCACATCGCTAGTTATACCCGTAATGTTGTTAATTAGTTCAGTGCGAATGTGATTATATTTCAGGCATAAGAAAAAAAAGTGGTTGTTAGTTTCAATAGCACCACAAGAACAAATAGACGACGAAATAATGTTTATCGCAAAAAGGTGATCGTTTAGCGCACTTGATTTGGTTCTTAACCGCGTGTGAGTTAGTTGGAGATAGCGTTTACCTATATAACAACAACAACAATATTTACCTATATAATAATATGCCAGAGTTTTAGCTAAGGTTCTGTTTAACTTGAATTTAAAGATGTTTAGGGATTAACTATTTTTGACGTCGTCTGGTAATATGTTCCATTTTGGTATTACTGGGGGAAGGAATGAATTATAATAAAGGGTTGATCTACATTCGGTAGTGCGTAAACCATTTGCATTTCGAAGATTATACCTCGCAATAGATCCAACATGTTGGGGTACCAGATCGGATAAGTATTGAGGACTTAGAGAGTTTTGCATTTTGTAAAATAATATGAGTTTATGTTTATCGCGTCGATCTTGCAGTGGCTCCCAGTTAATTTCTTGTTGCAAAACATTTAGAGACACTAATTTCGTTGCTCAACATGCAATTCGCGCTGCTTCGTTTTGAATGTTAGCAAGTTCATATTTTTCTTCTTGTGTGCAATTGTCCCATATAACATCAGAATATTCAATTAGTGGGCCAATAAAGGATGTATAAATGATTTCTAAATTTTTTGGTCAACTTTGGCCCCCGACGGGCGTGAGCTGAAAAATTTCAGTAGCCCGATGAAAAAAATCGGTAGCCCCCGGGCTCTGGGCAAAGGATTTGTCGGACACTGGGTCAAGCTTAAATTTTAGTTTGCGCATAATATTTATTCTACCCCATGCTTTATCAGTTATATATTTAAGATGTANTATTTATGTTTATGACCAGAGACATCTTAATGACAGTTGTGCATGTTATTGATCGAGAGAATACATTTCTGAATTATATAGTTCAATAAGAGCTTACACAATTCACTTTATGTACGAATTATTATGTTTACTTTGTATAATTGCAAAATGTGTATCATGTTTATATCAGGAAATATCGCAATGTCAATTGTGCATGTTATTATGCGAGAGAATACATTTCTGAGTGACATAATTCGATAATAGCTTACACAAATCACACGAAAAAAGAGGAAACAGATGTAAATGAAATATTGAGATTGTTACAATTTAAATACGTTTTACTATATAGCTACAAAATGTATAAACATGTTTACTATCGAAAACATCTTAATTACAAATAAGCAGAAAAGAAAATGATTCGACAGTCTGTTTTGAAAAGGATTTACTCGTCGCCGATGTGTCATAAATGGTTCGTGAAACACGTTTTTAAGGTCAGATTGTGTATACTGTTCATCATAGAAAAGGTGGAGCAGTTAACGTCTACTTGCTAGCTGCAACAGACGCATACGATCTGGATTTGGCGCGGAGCTCTGTGATCTGCTCGGGTTTGTCTATTCGGTGGATGACCCGCTTAAGATCACGGACCAACACTTGCCCGTCATGCGTCCACGCACCCTCTACGAGTACTTAAGCATGTACACGTTTCTTGATTTATTTAGATATGTTATGACATCTTTGTTTTAAATGGATTCCCTACAGTACACATCAAAATTCTTAATTTAAACTTCTTATTAAAATTAACTTAACATTCAAACTAAAAATAGCGTTAATATGTGTACTTTTGGTGTGTTTTCCTATCATATGTTTTAGTAAAACCGGAGTTACAAAGAATCATTCAAAGGGGTAAGAATTATAACAGTCACTATATGCAAATCATAAGTCCTTACAAGCAGATGAAAAATCTGTTGCCCATGTGATCAGCACTTCTTTCACCCAATATACATCTGTGCAAGTAGTCAGGTCCTTTTCCTGGTGATTCATGGAGTATATGTTCACCTAAAACACAAACTGCTTTAATAACAAATAT